>JAPKID020005016.1:0-11354 GCA_026931265.2 Tropidonophis doriae | reverse complement strand
ATCAAGCAGTATGCCGCCACATAATTTTAGCATGAGATGAGCATTAGATTGGATTTTATGATTAGTAGTAGCCTCGTATTACTGTTTCTGGCTCAAAATGAGGGTTTCTATTAGGAAAATATTTGCATTATTGCTAGGGTGAATTTTTGCATGAGAATTTGCATAATGTTTTGCTTTTGGGGGGGAAGCAAAAGTATACATCCTCTATTATAAGGCAGATTAATCTTGAAGAACGAATGAAAAGTTGACAAAAGAAGATATTGTATGTATGATAAAATGATTAGGCCCAGAATATGGAACGCTTTGTGTGAATATGAGTTTTAAATCTGGCTGCTAATATGATAAGAGTGATTTAAAGGCAAAGCTTAACTGAGAGTGAAAATGCTTAAGAAATGGTTCAGCACGAAGAAAGAGTAAGACAAGGATTTGTCATGTCTCCTTGCTGTATGATGTATTTTTGTCAATGTATAAGCAATTGTTCTTGTGACAGTAGAGATGTGTTGGCTGCAGATATAAATGTACATGTACTTTTCCATGTAGCATTTGCTAGTTTCTGGACTGACAATCTGAATGATTTGCAATGAATATTCGATAGAATGTTTGTAAGTTGTAGCAAAGAGTGTGAATCTGAAAATTAGTGTGTCAAAGAACAAACATAGCTGTGTTTGACAGAAAATCAAGTGATTTTATAGTTACATCTGTCTGTGTGTGTATGCGCGTGCCCAGAGATGCATTATAGAAATTAGAACAAGGGACTGTATTGATATACTTTGGTAAAATGTTTTTGAAGTATGGGAAAATAAAAGAAAGCCTTTTATAATGGAAAAAAATACTATTGGAAAGATAATAAGTAGTTTGTGGATTGTTAATAATGGTTACATTCTAGATTTAATATAGAGTTGGTTACCAGTAATAGTTTGGGTGTTTGGCCACCTATAGAGACAAAGAATAAGGGTCAAATTGCAAAACTAATATATAAGGAAGAGTGAATGTGTTGAAAAGAAGTGGGGGGGATTGAAAAAATCATGATGACTTGAGGAGTTATAACACCACTTATTTTTATTTTTAATTTCAGCATAAACTGTAAAAACAAAATAGGACAAAGAATATATTGTGTTTTTCCTGAATTATTCTGCATTTAGTTTCAATAGATTGTCCTGAATCCAATATTTTAAAAGAGAAAAACATTTTCCTTTCAGCTCATGCTATATGTTCCTATATTGTCTTCAAGGAACAAGATGTTACGTGAGTTCTTAAATCTATGGTGGTGGAACTAATGTCATTTACAAGGATACATAAATAAAATACAGAGTAATTACTATTTAAAATCTACTATAGAATGTAAAAAGGGATGTGGTGGCTCATGGCTAAGATGCTGAACTTGTTGATCATAAAGGTCGGCAGTTTGGCCGTTTCGATTCCCTAGTGCCGCGTAACTGAGTGAGCTCCCGTTACTTATCCCAGCTTCTGCCAACCTAGCAGAAAGCATGTAAAAATGCAAATAGAAAAAATAGAAACCACCTTTGGTGGGAAGCTAACAGCTTTCCGTGCGCCTTCGGCATTTAGACATGCTGCCACATGATCACGGAGACGTCTTTGGACAGTGCTGGCTCTTCGGCTTTGAAATGGAGATGAGCTCTACCCCCTAGAGTCAGGAACAAGTAGCAAATAGGTTTGAGGGGAACCTTTACCTTTACTTATAGAATGTATAGCAACTTACTATTTAATTAATTTTTTACCAATATTTATCATAAATATTTTTCTGCCTTTCTTTCTTATTCTTTTGCAGTGATTTCAAGCACAAATAATTGTTAATACCTTATCGTTTAAATAATAAATAATACCAAACTTCGTTATCAATCCAGGGATAAACAATAACAAGGTTTAAAATTAATCCGTTTCAATGATACCTGATGAATATATATTTTCTTCTTCTTTCATAATCCATTCAGGCCACCAGTAGAAGATTGTCAAACCCTTTTGACCCCTGTAGTGAGCTGTGGGCCTCCAGGAGCATTACTAACACGGCCAGTCATTCTAACGATGTACCACTGTGCGCAACCAAACACCGAAGACTGGAAAATTCAGCTGAAGAACCAAGCAGCCCAGGGACAATGGGAGGTGAGGTTCTAGCCCTTCATCGGTATGGTTCACATTGTCTGATCAAATATCCATTAAAATATATTCTCCTGAAATGCATGTATGGTAGCCAGTTTTTAATCATTTCATTCACATTTCCCAATGGAGTGTTGGGAGTGCAACGTCCATGAGTCTTTCCAGTTGTAACATTTGCATCTTAGCAGGATATGATATTAAGGGAGGAGCTATACATTCTGAAGAATAGTAGATGGCACATTGCGTTATTCCTGATACTAACATTGTTTGGTATGTTAGGGGGGAAAGTCTGATTCGTGCCAAGAATATCAATTAAGAATTAATGCCATCAGTATGAAGCCGATTTCAGGTAGATAAATGTGTTCTAGCTAGGGAGAATGCTGGGTGGACAAACTGAGGTGAGCCAGGTTTTAAACCAGTGGTGGGTTTCAAATTTTTTAAAACCTATTCTGTAGGTGTGGCCTATTTTGTGTTTTAAAATCATATCTGGGCTTTAATAGACTGGTTTTATATTGAAATAAATTCTTTGTGGAATTTTCCATTAACATTCAGAATATAAAGCAGTGGACTTGTAAAATAAACAGCTTGTTTTATTCATTGTCTAGAAACTAAACTTACAAAATTGAGAACCTAATTTGTCACTGGAATAGCCATTCTTTGCTTAACTTCACGTAAGATCTTTTAGATACCCCTTTGAATATGAAGGATGTCATATAACTCCATGGTATACGTGGAGTTGTTTTATCTTGGCTGTCCATATTATTTTTAATGTTGTTAGCTACATACAGAAAAACAGGAGATAAAGCAAAGTATGTATGTACATGCATACATAAACTGAACACTTGTTGACTGGGGGTATCTTGACAAGATCAAATCAAATCTTGTCAGGTCAATTTTTACAATACGTTCTTTATTTCTTGCTTATTGTACATACTGCATGGGGATTTGACAGTAGGAAATGTCCTAAAAGCTCTGTCCAACACTGTAGTTTTGTGATAAGATATGTATTATACTTATCTTGGAAGACCTTGTACTTCAGAATATCTAATGCTTCCTGCTTGCATTGACTATCTGTTTCTAGGCCCAGTTAAGGAGTTGTGGTCATTTTCTCCATTTGTACTCAGCAGTGTTTTTGTGAAATACTTTTACTATCTATCGAAGTTACATTTAGAGACTTCATAGTATTGTCATCCTGCCCAGGGAGTTCTCTTTGGTAGACTCTTTTTCTGTTTATTTTTTCTTGCTTTTGATCAAATTAAGATTCATATCATGTTTTCCCTTTGATGTTTTCCCATGCTATTAACTTTTATCCTGTACACGAATTTGTGTTATTTTCTACACCTTTGATTTCATTATTGAATATTCTTGTAAACCATTTGCTATGAAAGAATATCAAAAATTAAATATATAAAAATAAGGATCTACATTTTATTTCCATCTTATCCAACCTAGGAAAACTCTTGCTGAGGGAGGGTTATATATACTCATTATTTTGGTTCAATCGATTGTTGTACATGTGAGCATGCGAGCATGCAATCTTGAACAAGCTTCTGACACCATGTATTATTCCTCTTTCTGGCCTCTTTGCGTCACCCACTTGGGTGTTATATCTGCATTGAGTTTCAGGCAAGTAGTCTTCAAAGCAAGAGGGTTGTTGTTTTTTTTACGTGATACCTGGTCACTATGTATATGTTTAAGAGATGCTCCTACTTCTTCCTCTTTTTTTTTTCAAATGCTATACAAGCAACAAGATAGGAAAGTTTCTTTTGTATATTTTCTCCTTCTTTTTGTCCTTTTCTATATTCCTCTTCTAGTCACTTCTAAGTGACTAAGCTTGTCAATCAGAAAGTTTGGCAGTTTGATGGTTTGAATCCCTAGCGCCGCATAGCAAGAGTGAGCTCCCGTTACTTGTCCCAGCTTCTGCTAACCTAGCAGTTCGAAAGCATGTAAAAATGCAAGCAGAAAAATAGGGACCACCTTCGGTGGGAAGGTAACAGCGTTCCGTGCACCTTCAGCATTTAGTCATGCCGGCCACATGACCACAGAGACGTCTTCGGCTTTGAAACTGAGATGAGCGCCACCTCGTGTGTGCTACGGGAATGTTTACCGTTTCCTGACTAAGAGAAATTACTTTTTATTGGTGATTTATGAGCACATTATTTTTTTAAAACAGAATATGTTCAAAGTTGCCCCTTCACTAAACTGGGTGTGGGTGTGGCTAGCATGTGACACATCCAGCCCCTGATCTGGGAGTTTGACGGCCCTGATGTATATGGTTCCACCATCCTTGGCAAATGACAATTTCCATCTTTATTTCCCTCCATGTTAAAATTATTCTATATTTGTAATGTATATGTCATGATACATTTGTAACTTACTGAGGGAATATTTCTCTTTAATGAAACATGCATGTATGCTTTTATTAAAACTTTGGATTTGAATCCTTGCATGGGGAAGAGTTAACTGCTTCAAACATATAGTAATTTAATTTGTCTCTGAAAATCAAAATAAGTTGGGGCCACTTTTACTTGAAATATTAGTAAAACATATTATATAAATAATAGTCAAATATAGAGTAAATAAGTGAGCAAGTATTTTGAAAGCTAGTATATGTACCTGATTTATTTGAATTCTATTTCCTGAAACACACTTTGCTTGATATCAATTACTCTCAGATTTTTCCCAATATTTTACATGTATACATGGTATTGTAACTGGAAAGGCAATATGATTGCCTAAATAGCATGTACTGATGTACTGATGTCAACTCGTCCAAGCCTTTAAATTGTTCTTATTCAATTGTCTTTGATCTTTATAGGATGTAGTAGCAGTTGGAGAAGAAAACTTCACTACTCCATGTTATATACAGTTGGATCCAGAGGCATGCCATATACTCACAGAAACTCTTAGCACCTATGCCTTAGTAGGGCAGTCAGTCACCAAAGCAGCCACAAAACGTCTGAAGTTGGCCATATTTGGGCCACTGATCTGCTCCTCCTTGGAATACAACATCCGTGTCTACTGTCTGGATGATACCCAAGATGCCCTCAAAGTAATTTTCATTTTTGATATCATCATGTTTTCTCTCTCCTCCTCCGTTTCGTGTCATTGCTATTACTCTTATTATCATTATTATTCTATCTTGCCACCAAGAACCGTGGTGGTGCAATGGTTAGAATGCAGTATTGCAAGCTACTTCTGCTGACTGCCAGCTGCCTGCAATTTGGCGGTTTGAATCTCACCAAGCTTAAGGTTAACTCAGCCTTACATCCTTCCAAGTTCGAGAATAGAATTGAATTGAATTGAATTTGTTTTTGGTGCATACGCTTTCATATGTGTACATAAACAGACAAGATACATTCGTCAATAATCATGAGGTACAACACTTAATGATAGTCATAGGGTACAAATAAGCAATCAGGAAACAATGTAAGTATAAATCATAAGGATACAAGCAACAAAGTTACAGTCCTGCAGTCATAAGGGAGAAGATAGGCGATGGGAACGATGAGAAGACTAATAGTAATAGTAAAAAATATGGACCCAGATTGTTGAAGGTAATATGCTGACAATATAAACAGATTAGAGAAGGCTGTGAAGCATTGTGAAGCAGTATATAAGTCTAAGTGCTGTTATTGTTGTTGTTGCTACTACTGCTACTATTACTACTACTACAGCATTGCTTTAATATTTACTGAGAGGTGTGGTGGCCTTGAGGTGGAGCTCTCACCTCACAATCAGGAGGCTGTGGGTTCGATCCTAGGTAGAGACAGATATTTCTGTTTGGGCACAAGGAGAATATATCTGCCGAATAAAATTCCGCATTGGTGATAGGAAGGGCATCCGGCCAGTAAAAACTTCTCTCCATTCTGTTGCCCAGACTCCACCACACAAGGGATTATGGAATCATTAAAAAGAGACGATGATTGCTTTAATATTTACTTTTTAACTTTAGCATTGTTTTCTTGCAAATGTCCACCAATCTGTTTTATAACAAAAGATGGCCATGAGTAAGGGGGAAAATGCAGATTAAAATGTAACAATGACGTTTTCAACATCATTTTCTCTCACATTATGAGCTAATTCTTCTCCCAGAATGCCTTATTCTTTTGTTTACCTGCAGTGTAATCTGGATTCCACAATATTTGCATTATTAAAAGGCCATAAGGTGCTCAAAAATTTAATTGCTGGTTCATGTATTTTTGATGCAAAGTGCCAGCTCCCCAGAGGAACAAAACATATAAATGCCTCTTTGTAAATACTTTATAATGATAAAAGAACCTCCAGGGTTGTTAATGCAATGCCTGCTGTTGTATCGCTTAGTTAGATAACTTTGTTTGCAGTGTTTGCACTGAGAATTTGCAATAATAAGTGATACAAGGTTGGTGGTTTCTGTATTCCTACCCACAATCTTATCCATTCATGTGAATTCAGTTAATTCACAGCAGGGTTTCCGCAACGAGAGATCGCAATAGCACTTAGACTTATATACCGCTTTACAGTGCTTTACAGTCCTCTAAGCGGTTTACAGAGTCAGCCTATTGCCCTCAACAATCTGGGTCCTCATTTTACCCACCTCGGAAGGATGGAAGGCTGAGTCAACTTTGAGCCTGGTAAGATTCGAACTGCCAAATTGCAGGCAGCCAGCAGTCAAAAGTAGTAGCCTGCAGTACTTCTATCTAACCACTGTACCATCGCGGCTCATCAGATACAGCTTGTCACCTCTTTTGTAGTTGGAATCTATGGGTTCAGTTATAACCTCCATCATTAAGCACAGCATTATTGATATATGAGTCTTTATTTGTAGGTTGTCTCTCGAGTGGATTTTTCTCAACGGGTTTACATAGCTGTTTGGTAAATATATTTATAAAGTCTTCCTAAAACTGAATTGTTGTGCATGGCTTGCAAATCCACGTGGCTCCAGCTGCCATTGGCCATGCCTTTTAGAGAATAGAACAAATTATTACTGTTGTTATTATTACTATTGCACTGCTAGTAATAGTGGTAGTAGTACACTGTTATAGTATGCCATTTATTTGTTTGTTTGTTTTGTCAAACATAAAAAACAGCAGATATAAGTATAAACATAAATATGAACACAGTAATTGGGTACGAATAAATGGAGACAGTAGGACAGGGACGGTAGGCATGCTGGTGTGCTTTTACACGCCCCTTACAGACCTCTTAGGAATAGGGTGAGGTCAACAGTAGACAGTCTTAGGTTAAAATTATGGGGTGTGTGTGGATATAACAACAGAGTCAGGTAGTGCATTCCAAACGTTGATCACTGTTGCTGAAGTCGTATTTTCTGCAGTAGAGTTTGGAGCGGTTTCCCTTGAGTTTATATCTATTGTTTTCTTGTGTATTATTGTGGTTGAAGCTGAGAGACACATTGTGTCTCTCAGTTAATACAGTGGTAACGGCCTGACTTCTGCAACTGTTTTAAACACAACAAGGAAACATTTGATACAACTAAAGTTGAAGAGAATACCTGTAATTCAGTGTTAGATGCATAGTCCTTAGTGTTTTCATTATGATGTTTTCTAGTGGGGTAATGAAATGTGTGCAAGCAAACAACCAAGCTCAGAGAACAACAGAGTTTCCACCGAACAATAAAAACAAGTCATATACGTGTTTAAAGGCAAAGGAAACAGCTTTTTAAAACTCCTCTTTAGTCTGCCACCTTACAACAGCAATTTTAGGGCTTTATAATGTTTCAGAAACGTACAGGCCCTGTTTGAATAGAAACAATAAAAACAATAGACCAAACGTATGGCTTAAGTACCATATGATCTTAAACTTTTACAAACAATTATGTGCCTGTAGCAATGGAATACAAGCTGGCAACACTTTTTTGAACCCACATGTGGTTTCTTTGGGCAGTATCTGATGGTTAGAAAATGACTGCATTTTACTCATTAGAATATTATTGCTTGCATCTCAAACTCATTAAAAGGGGATTAAGTTCTAAGCAGTGTCAAGGTTTTAGTCTCCCAGAGATAAATTGTTTTTTTCTTATCTGCCCATTTTGGCCCACAGAATTGGTAGGCGTTTTTCTCGTACTCTCTAGACTTTTTATGTGCAAACAAATGTCTTCTGGGAATTAGGAATAGAGGCAACTAAGCTGCTGGCTTGTGCAAGGAAGTCTGTGAAGCGGTTCCAAAGTTTTGGGGTTTTCCATGGAGCCAAATGGCTTTTTAGGAATTCAGGTATTTAACATAGATACACATCCTATTTTTTTTAATGCTGTATTCATTAATATACAAAAGAGTATAATATATAATAATATACAGGTTAATACCCTCCAGTCTGATTAAATAAATTCAAAGTTTACACACACACACACACACACACACATATAAAGCCTTATCCTGGGACTGAGCAGCATAAAATCCCCTGTCTTACTTGACCATACATTTGACCAGGGCAAGACAACAGAAGCATTATGAAACATTTGGCAAGTCATAGTACATTCCAGGAGTGTTGTGCATAGCACCATGGAGACCTTCAAGCAAACTTCCATCAACGTGTATCCAAACAGCAGGTCCATTTAGAGCTGTTTTTAATACTGTAACACTAGATGAAAGTAAGGATAGGTGCCTCAAAAGAACTTAGCAATACAATTACTTACTTATTCTGGTTTTATGTCAAACAGGCGTCCTGATAAAAAAAAGCAAGACACCGTATAAACACTGTAAGGCATTCAGATTAAATCAGCCCTCTGAATCTTATAACACTACATGTTTCTTTTGAGTAAGTTGAAACATGCTAAAATTGTTTTGAACTTTAGTAGAAAGAAGGAAGGAAAGGAAAGGAAAGGAAAGGAAAGGAAAGGAAAGGAAAGGAAAGGAAAGGAAAGGAAAAGTATTATTATTGTTGCTTTGTTGGTCGCATGGTCAACCAGATGTTCAGAGTGGATTTGGCATTTTAATCGAGCCTGACACTACCTAGCACCTGGGATAGGTAGATACAGGTGATGTAAAGGTATTGTCTCAGAATGCAAGCTATCTTAAGTAAAATTGCTTATTATTAGATAACTAGTGTTGATAACCCGGCGTTGCCCGGGTATTTATTTATAGGGGGAAAATGTCTGAACCAAACATAATTTCTAATGTTGGATTTTCCCCCTTACCAGGGGGAGCCCCCTTGTGGAGTACTGTGAAGCCATTACCATGGCAACTCCACCGCGCTCTACAGTAGAAGCCATTTTATGGCAGTATAGTAGAAGCCATTTTAAGGCAACAACAGGCTGTATTGTAACAGAACACACACACACCCAAGGGGTATTAAGAATGTTTTACCCCCACAGTATTTGTTTCCAGAGAATAAATCATTTGTGTATCAAGTTTGGTTGAAATTGCTCGACGCATTCCAGAGGTATGCTAGAACACACACACACACACACACACACACACATATTTTTTTAATATATATGTATATAGATTATTAGTAGTGTTACCTAGTCAGCGTTGATGGTTCAAACGGCACTTGAACCTAATTCTTCCTACACATAATCCAATTCATTAACAAAAAAAAACCCTTTATTCTTTCTGTGATCTATTTCCTTATTCACTCAGAAAAAAATCCCTAATGTCATATTTTCCAAGTTTAGTGGAAGAAAAAGCAAGGAAATGATCACAGTGTTATTAAATTTTCCTGTTTAAGTGAATCTTAATTATGTGCAACAGTATCAAGTCTGTTTGAGGAATATATCAGTGAACTACCATAAGGAGATACAACGAATTTTCCTTCTGACAACTCAGGAATATAATTTGGGTGTAATTAACATTGATACCAATCAAACTATTATTGTTGCTTCAGTTTTTAGACATCTTCACAAGATAATTAAGGCGTTCTTGGAATAAACTAAAACTGACTGGCAGAACGTAATTCTAAAAGCTTTCTAATTGCTACACACACACACACCCCAATTTAAATGCAAACACCATTTTGACCTTAAGAATTGTCAGATTAGTTGGAGACAACAGCTTTCTCAGTTATGCTAAATAGTTTGTGAGCACGATCATCATAATGAACTTGTATATTGAAGAAAAGACATATTTTCCTTTCTTTGATATGGCTTTTGGTTAAGACGGGCAGAGTGGCATGCATATGCACGGGAGTTGCTGTGGATGTGATTTGTAAAATCCAATTAATGAATTAACAGGACTGCATATGGAGATACTCACATAGATAAGTGAAGTCTGAAAATCCTTGAAATGGTTACATTTTCCAGAACCAAAGATGAGTTTGGTTCCAGGAGTTGTGACAGGTTTTACATATGTGCCCTAAAGTCCTTTTTTACCTTCATTCCTCCAATTATGATTTTAGTAAGAAGTCTTCCTCTGCTTTGGATTATTACTAGTGATGTAAGAAGTTCAGCCTTGTACAGAAAAGATATATATATCTGTTAATGAGCATTCAAATAGAAATTACATTAATTTTGATTTGTGGGATCAATTTGCAAAATCATTGTAAATATGCAGGACAAGTCATCCTATCAGGTATTTCCTGTTTGAATCAGAATAGGACCATATATAGTCCCTACCTTATCTTGTTGACCAGATTCTGGCTGTATCCTACAACTGGTTTGTATAAGAGATATCTTCCTTGCAATGAGCAAGGAAGTCTTTCTTGGTGCAAAAGGTTTCCCCTGTGCTCAGGGATCAGCGACCTGTAGCTCTGGAGCCGCATGTGGCTCTTTTATCCCTCTGCTGCAGCTCTCTGTCACTGGTTGGCACCACAATTTTGAGTGTAGCTTCTGGTTGGGGGGGAAAGCCTGGCACGGCAGAAGGAGACTCTATGGTGAGGGACGGGTTTTCTGGTCCGCTTCACAATTGATATGACTTTCAGTTAGGACAGGTAGAGAAAAAAGGACGCTGTGCTAGGTAGAGACTCTATGGTAGGGAAACCAGACTTCCGGTCAGCTTCAGAATTGAATGGGAGGGGGATTCTGGTTAGGACCGTTGTGGCTCTTTGAACCTTTAAGGTTGCCGACTCCTGCCTGTACTGATCAATCCATAACCTATTTAGGAGTCGTTACGCTTCAGTGTACAGAACAGAAGACTAATAATTTGTTTCAGAGATACAGTTGGTGAGTATTTCTGGTGGATATTTCAGCGATGGAGCTGATGGGCTTTTTCTGTTGTAGCCCCTAGAGAATCTCCCCTCAGAGATTAGAATGGCTCCAATCCTGTTGACATTTTGCAAAGCTTTAAAAAGTCATCTATGTAGCTAGG
>JAPKID020005015.1:0-11356 GCA_026931265.2 Tropidonophis doriae | reverse complement strand
CAAAGGTTATTGGAGTGAAATTGTGTTCTATCTAGTAGTATTAAATTTTTATTATTATTTTTTAAATAACAAAATGGTATGTTTCAGCACTATGTAAGTAAACAGTGTCTTCTTGCCTAGAAGCGAGGAGAACTTGATGGAGCAAATACAATGGTAATCATTTTGTTTCTACAATCAAAATATGCTAAGAAAAACAGTGATAAATTCTTCACTTTGGAGACATGAAGTGAATTATTTCCAAACACAGTTCTGAAATACACCACAGCCACACTATAAATGCAAGAGTGACTGACAAAATGGGGAAAAAAAACAGTTGGACAAATTTCTCTTCTTCAGTACTAGTACCTCTATAATTTCTTATTACAGTTCAGGTAAATATAATATGCAATGGGTAAGTTTTCAAGTTCACAGAACTGGTCATTGGGCAAGATAAGAAAAAACAGGGGATGAGAAAGTCCAAAAATGTAGGCCAAATGCTTTGGGCGAGAGATCCACACTACAAAACTCGTTTTTATGCTAGTTTGGCTAATCCTCACAAATATATGAAAGGCACTGTGGTATGGTGATTAAGGCATCAGGCTATGAACTGGGATACCCAGTCCCACCATAGGCCCAAAGACAGGTAGCAACTTTGCAAAAATCCAGACAATGGCTACATGGTAGTGAAGAGAGGTGGAAAATTCTGTTTGCTGCCACTTGTTGGCTGTCTACAGTCCAGTTCTGGTAGCTGTACCCAAAGATATTCACTTTATTGGAATTTAAGCTCTTGACCCAGATTCCCCCAAACTATCACATAGTTTGCTGAATGCTAGTCATAACCAATGGGGTCTGGTGTTTAAAGCACCAAGGTAGAAATCAGGAAAATATGAGTTCTAGTCCCACCTTAGAAATGAAAACTGGCTGGGTGACCTTGGGCCAGACACTGTCTCTCAGCCACACCCACCTGACACAGTTTTGGGGAAATAGGAGTGATTTATCAAGCTAATAGCATTGGGATCAATACATAAACAAAATAATAACAATGACTAGGTCTAAAAAGGAGTGGACTTTCTATCTGATCTAACACCGAAAACCAAAAGATTTAAGACATTGGTGAAATTCATTTTTTTTTACTACTGGTTCTGTGGGCGTGGCTCGGTGTGCATGGCAGGGGAAGTATACTGCAAAATCCCCATTCCCTCCCCACTCCTGAGGGAAGGATATTGCAAAATCACCATTCCCACCCTACTCTGGGGCCAGCCAGAGGTGGTATTTGCCAGTTCTCCGAACTACTCAAAATGTCTGCTACCGGTTCTCCAGAACCTGTCAGAACTTGCTGAATTTCACCCAGAGGTAAGGTTGCCAACTATCCTCTCTTAGCTCCCCTCAAGCCAGTATCTCCCAGACATCTTGGACTACAATTACCAGAAACACCCCCCTCCCCAAGAAAAACCACATCTATGTGGTACCAGGTAGGGGGAGATGGAATTAGAAACTGAGAATTAGCCAATGAATTATTGATCTACTCTAGCATGCTTGCTTCATCCACATCTCTGAAGCAGTTCCATAGTAAATGCTTCAAAGGCAGCTTGTCCCCAAATCTTCCATCAGAAAGCAAGTCGGCTGTTCCCCTCCACTGCCAAGAAAAGGGAAAGAAATGGCTATCAAAGTGTATGCTTAAGTGCTAGCCCTGAGGGCTCTCCCCCCATTAAACACAGTCCGCAGACAAAATGCTTTAAGCAACTTATTCAGCCTATCCTGGAGTCAAAGACGAAAACAGAGCAACATATCATCATTAAAGCAGGTTTTGGCACATTTGGTTCTGAAAAGCCCATTAACTTAGAGACCTTTGAAACTTCTAGTTACTTAATGTGTGCCTCAAAGGAATGAGAAAAGACTGTGTTTGCAAGAGCAGCCTTAAGCACAGGAAGGAACCCATAGCTTGGGGGACGGTTCATTATAACTTAATAATGAGAGCCTTCCCCGACTTAGCTGTCCAAGCATCACTACAACATTTCACCTCCAAAGAAGAATTTCCTTAATGCTTCATGTCTCTGCAGACTGTGGTCAGTCTGGGTGGGGATTCTGGGGATGCAATTCTTCCACCCATTTCCTTCTTTCTTCCAACAATATTCAGCGTTCCGCCACAAAGCATTTCTCCTTTATGCCAGTTGGGGAGTTTTCTGCTCATCTTGTAGCCTGGATGATCGAACCTCTCTCTCTCTTTTCTTTGCAGACAAATTAACAGACTTAAATAATTGCATGTAACATTTTCTATTTTTTAAAATGTAAACTTCAGTTGTTGGAGTCAGTGCAGGCCTGGAATAGGATTTTACATTTTTCTTTTGATTTAAGATGATCAAAGGCCTGGAGACTAAAACATATGAAGAACGGCTGAAGAATTTGGGTTTGGCTAGTCTAGAGAAAAGAAGGACTACCAGGGACATGAGACCAGTATTCCAGTATTTGAGGGACTGCGACAAAGAAGAGGTGTTCAAATTATTCTCCAAAGCACCAGAGAGCGGGACAAGAAACGATGTTTGGAAACTTATCAGAGAGAAGCAACCTGGAATTAAGGAGAAACTTCCTAACAAAGAGGTCAATTAACCAGTGGAACACCTTGCCTTCAGAAATCGTGGGCACTCCATCACTGGAGGTTTTTAAGAAGAGACTAGATAGCCACTTGTCTGAAATAGTATAAGTTCTCCTGCTTCAGCAGGGGGTTGGATTAGAAGATCTCCACAGCCCTGTCCTGTCCTATCGTAGATTTTAATACTTCCTTGTAGGTAGGTTTAAAAAAGGACTTGTGCCTGGTCCCTAACTTTGTGAATTCTTTACAGAGATAGTTGATGTTTTCCAATTTCAACATGAAATGTTGGTGGAGATGATCCAGAAATAGGTTTCAATGGATGCACTTGTTTCTTGAGAGAAACTGCTGAGTTGCTTGAAGGTGAACAAATGGTAATGAAAACTGGACAAAATGGAATTGCTACTGGCTTAGGAGCCTTAATGGTTCAGAGATAATGAACCTCCCTGTTCTGGATGGAGTTGCACTTTTCTTAAATGATCTAATTTACCGGTATACCTCTGAAGGTTTTTTTTTTTTATTAGATGCTTATGTATCTAATAACCTTTTTTTCAAAAAACCCCACCACTCATGTAAAAGTTATATTCCGAAATGTTTTTAGTCTGCTTTGACATGTATCAGCTGATTCTATTTTTGTATATACTCAGACTTCACTATGATTCTACATGCATTAATTACTATCTGTTCTGAAAATGGCAGCCACGGTAGGCCATTCACAAATCTCTCCCACTTCATCCAAAGGCAAAATAGCCAATAATGTGATTACTCTCTAAGATAAGGTAAGAGGTCTTGGCAAGGATCAAAGGAGACATCCATGGTTGTGGTCTACCTATGTTTCTATTTTAAATGAGGAAAGAATAAAACTAAATATATAACCTCTGATAATTTTCTTTCACAGATAAGATGGCCAAATATCATTGCAAAAAAAAGTGCAAACAGTAGGCTAAGGAGAAGGACCAAACGTGGGATTGTACTGCAGAAACTAAAACATGGGTTTTTTTTTAATTGCCTGGGTGAAAATGGAAACTTTATCAGATTCATTAGCTGGAAAGCTATGCAAGAGCTTAATAGTTCTTCTCATAAATAAATAAATAAACCAACAAACAAACAAATAAATAAATGCAAGCAAGCAAGCAACGGAAAGCTTCTGACTCTACCTACATATACAATCCAGCTGTATAAGGTGAGCCTCTTTGTATCTTGTGTTATGGCTACCACATCTGGCCTGCAAAACTTCAGATGATGAACCTACGTGGATATTTGCAGCTCAAATATGATAATCCTGTATTTTGCGTGACTTTAGATTGCCCCTGTCGATTTACAGATCACTACATATACCATCTCGGTGCCACCTGCGCTCTGTGAGAATTGATGTGTGAAGAATTAAGCATACCATTCAGCATGTAATATTGAAGTAGGTGAGTGAAGAGCATGTGGTTATGCCTGTATGTTTGTTTGGGTTTGGTTTTTTCTTGCAAGTGCCTTCAAGTCTTTCTTGTCTCCTGCCAACTACCTGGACAAGCCCCTGCCGTTTTCTTGGCAAGGTTTCTTCAGAAGTGGTTTGCCACGGCCTTCTCCCTAGGGCTGAAAGGGAGGGATTGGCCCAAGGTCACCCAGCTGCCTTAATGCTTATGGCAGTGTTAGAAACCCTGAAACACTATTCCACATTGGCTCTCAGTGTGTATGACTATTCAGTAATAAATCCCACTGAGTTCAATTGAAGCTTGCTCGATTGCCAATGAGTATGTGAAGGAAGGGTAAATCTGTCAGTGGCTATTAGTTAAATCAGACCTCATTAATCCTCCTTAATTAGAGGAAAATCTATTGCTAAATAGAGGGTTAATCCAAAAAGAATGACACACCCTGACAGCAAACTTTCCATGGTATGCGCCTGTATATAGTTGGAGGTAAAATACGCTATTGGAAGGAGCCTAGTCTTGCCAGGCAAATATCTCTATATATCCATTTCTCCTTTAGTCTTGCCTCCTGCCTTTTAAGTAATTACTGATTGTTCAAAAAGCCTATCCCCTTATTCCATGGCTGGTAACTTCCTTGAGCATTTCTTGGATTCTTGACTGCTAAAGGAACCTGGATTTACTGAACTAATAAAATAAGGCATTCGTAGCACCTTGCAATCTTTTTAAAACAGTCCAATTCTCTTGGCAAGCCTCAATTTTATTGCCTCGGGTAACTGTGTGCCAAGGCACTGAACCAGAAAGCTGGAGTTGAGCAGGACTTAGAGACACTTTGCTAACATCAGGGTTATTTTAAATTAGGATACTTCAAAATCAATTTCAGATTCAAACTTTTAAATGCAGTCACTCTCCAGAACACTGAAAACGAACTTGAAGTAAGTGGATATTTCAAGACTAATTTGCTGCAGGTTTTTTTTTTTTTTTTGGTGAGGCTCAGAACTTTTCAAAAGAAAAGAGGCATCTTGGATTTCCTGGTGCTCAAAGGCCTTGTCCAAGCAGGGAGAAATTAAACCACAACTTCTGCAGTAAATTTCTTGCTTCCTCATGCAATGTTAGAATTACAGTTCAGGTACTTTGGGAAAAACATTGTTTGAATTTTAATTCTAAGGTACCTTTGGAGCCATCATATTATTTCACCCTTTATTCAGTAATCAGTCACAATCCTGCTACTGGAAAGAGATTAAGGATTCTGATGGCTCAACTTGGAGGATGATCCCAAGCAGTGGAGGATTAAGGCTCACTGGTGCCCTAAACACTGACAAATCTTGGTGCCCTCCTTCCTTTGTACATACTATACAAACGAAGCCAAGCTTCACTGGGTGTTTTTTTTTTCTTTGTCAACTTTGTGGTGCCCCCTTTGGCCCTGGTGCCCTAAGCATGTGCTTAGTCTGCTTAATGGTTAATACACCACTGAACCCAAGGCTTAAAGTAACTACGTGGCAGCAATAAGAAATACAAGTGTAGAGATAGGTTTTAGATCAGGCAGTAGTTGCACGCATCGGCACAAGATAGGATACAATCTACCATCACTTCTGTTGGGCTAAAACTAAAGAATAAATAATGTGAAACCCTGACTAGTTTCAGAGCAGGTGCCCTGGATCAGGTTCACAGTACTTTTTCCTCTCTGTATTCTTAACCTAGATGCACCACCCGGCAACTGTTATTTAATGAACAAATCCCCAACATAGGAGCAGCCTGTCATGAATTTCAGGTCAGAATTAACTATGCCTTGAGAAAGGGAGAGGGCATGTTTATACACCTGAGGTCACTGCCAAGGTGATATCAGTTGGGTGATTCAGAAGGTACCGTGATGTAGATGTAGGGTGGGTGCAAAGATTAATAGTTCCTGTTGACCTGCTAAAATTGATGCCTAGACTAATCATATCTGTTTCGACCTCAAGTCTGTCTGGACTTTAAACTATTTTATTCAATGAATTCCTCACAATCCTCTGTGGTTCCATGGAAGGCTTCAAGGGGTAGAGGCTGGGGTCAGATATGGAAATCATTCCTGATGTACATGCATTCAACCAGATGATTTAAATATCTAAAAGAAATACCTAAAAGATAATGTCAGGGGCAAAGAGTCAAGATCACATGTAAGTTACAGTTCAGAAGATTTATTGCTCAAGCCTACACAGAAGAATCTGATCAACTAATGGTCAGCATATAATTGGCACTGGATAAGAATTAATGGTATTCAAGAGGAATCGAACTTTGAGTGTTTGTGGCCATGTAACAATTCTAGGCTATGTTGTCTCTTGACTCCACCCCTAGGCTCTGCTTGGATTTCTATGTGTATTCATTTTAAGTTGAATGAAACTACAGCTTCCTCCACTCAGCTTGAAGGATGAATGCAAGTAAGTGGAAAGGCAGCTTTTATTCAGAATCTCAGCTGAATGTGTGGAAAACATGGAAAGAGCAGGAAGCACACTATATCCCTTATCCCTTTGAAGTAGATCTTGGAATGTAGAGGTATATATTGTTGATCCTTGTGTATGCACACTACATGTACATATGAAGAACAATGAAATATTTCTCCCTAGACTACTCAACGCTACTCAAGATGTGAACAAGTTGAAGTCTTGTACAAGGATATCACATTATCAGAAGAAGCAATGTTTCTCCACTTCTCTTATTTTCTCCTATTCCATAAAATCCAAATCTATTAGACTTGCTCCCAAAATTCCAGGAATTATGGAATATAACAATAAGTAAGGATATAACATATATGTAGAAAGGAGTAGAAGAAATCTTGGCCCTCCAAATTGCTAGCTGATGTAGTCTACCCAACTGGTTTATTAATTTCATGATCTTTTCTCCCCTCTTTGGTTTTTGTCTGACTTATTGTAACGGGTTTCACATTTGGATTTAAAAAAAAAAACTGTAAATACATTTTAGCTAAATAATTAAAGCTGTTCAATTAATACCTATCACAAATGGAGAGGTAATCCTTAGAGTGCTTGTGAGATGATTACATAGTGAAACGCATTTCAGATACCATTTCTGAAGGGCACAGAAACGTTTCCATATTTCTTGTTTATGTACAATTTGTTTATCTGTAGTTCTAACTTATGAATTGTGTACAGACAGAAATAAGGGGATTTTACGTACTTGTGATAAAGGGTATTGGTTCTAAAATGCAAAATCAACTGCATCACAGGAAATTTGAAGATTATCTCTCTATCTGGGTCTGCAGGATCCAATCGGGGTCAGTCACTGGGACCAGAGGTTTTGTCCTCTGAGCTTTGACTCATGCAGGAGCCCATCTTCAGATAACTTCTCTGTATAATTAGGTTATTTATGGCTGGCTATTAAGTTGTTTGTTTGTACTGCCTAGCCCTTGTGCCCTAAATAATTGATAATCTTGGAGTAAATCAGCACTCCTGTTGATTGACAAGGGCCCCATTTCCCAGGGTTCAATCACTTTCCTGGCTATTTTTGTGCCTGCTTATCCAACAATCTTAGTAGCTACAAAATTGAATGTATGGCCTTGTCCATTGCAATGTATGGCTGCCAATGAGTTTGGGTCTTCTCCTCTGACTTGGGTTCTTGCAATCTGGTGGTTAGCTTCCTCCCTGTCCTACATAATCACAGGGGCAATCAATGCAGGCAATCCAGTAAATTACACTGGAACATTGGAAATATCTCCCACCTCCAACCAATTTTTACAGTGCACAATTTGTCCTAGTATGGTAGCTTCTGGTTGGTGTGTAACTCTGGTATCTGTGTCTACCTGCTAGCTCTACATCAGAGCTTAGCCATTGCAGGCTTCTGTTATACAGCTCCTCTGCTAATATTTGACCCTAGGCAAAGTAGTTTTGATTCATATAACAAAACTTGCAAAATTGGAATACAGAAAAAAAGAGTCCTGGGTTAAAACACCCCCCCTCCCCCCCAAAAAAGCTTAATGGAACTTTCTGTACAGAATAAAGCCCAAATTTTGTTTATATAACTGTAAAAGTGAAACAAAACTTTCCTTCTTACAAGAACTCCCTTTAAAGAAAATCGTAAAATATTTTACATGAATGTATATGAATAGACAGATGTACATTGCACATATTGTCATATATGATTATGCACAGAGATTTTGTTTTTAAGAGGAAAGGAAATTTGCAAGACATATATATGAGTGCACTGGGTCAAAGTTCAGTCCAAAGGCAATTAAGATGGCTAATGCTCAGCAACTTGACACAGGTTTGCTTTGTATTCCGAACTAGCAAGAAGCATCTCAAGAGATTGTAATTAAAACCTGTCAAGCTCAAATTAAGTTGTTTAGAAAGACTCAAGAAAGCTTTTAAAGCACTAAGCGCCTCCGTTAATATGGAAAAAGTCAGGAGATAGGCAGAGATTAGATGGTTTAAAGTTCTGTGGGCACACATTTTAAGAAGGCAAAATGTGGCAATTAGGAGGAGGACATCAATCAAGAGACTTTAGCTTATAAAGAAATAAAAGTGAATGGATCTGAAGATTGCAACAACAATCTAGAGGTGGTTATTTCCTGTCTGAATTTCATTTTTCAAAAACAAACCTATTTAGTATTTATGAATTGATTCAGTTATAACCACAAACAAGATGCACTCCTTGTTTCCGAACAAGCAAAAACAAATGAGAACACTAAAAGATTCTGGGCTAATCTAATGCCACAACTATGGATATCTGGTTCTCAATTGTTCCAACAGCAATGCATTAATCTACGGCAGCGCCTTCAACTTGCTATTCTTCAATTACATCTTTCCACTAGTCATATTGATTTAGGATTCTGGGAACTGTAGACCCAACACATCAGATGGTCACCAGGCCTGTAGGCTGGATGCATCAAGCACAGGCCACACCCACCCATGTTCTGTGAAGGGAAAAAATAACAAAATGTCATATGACAGCAATGTAACACCTCGAGTTTTTACATCGGTGCCCTAGAATATTCCACCCCCTGAAACCTGCTAAAACGTTTGGGTTCAATAGCAGCTGCTCTGAGAATTTTCAGTAAAAAGAATATCCTAACATTGGTTTAAAAATTAGACAGCATTAACTGAATCTTCATAAATGTGAAAAATAGTGCCACAAAGGAGCAGTTTGAACCTGCTTGTACATCCTGCACAAAGAAAGAGAATTCCTGTTAAGAGTCACAACACACCCTAGAGCACATCGTCTCTTGGTTTAGACCAAGGGACAGCAAAGAAAATTCCTGGAACAGCCTGATTCCATGTTTTCCTTTTTTTAACACAAACATTTGCAAAGAACTAATGAACCTGGAAGAAATGACCTTGCTCTTTACCGAACAAAAAAGGGAATTATCCACAAAATGTCAAATGGCATCATGAACTAATCAGGCAATATATTAACCCACACAAAAAAAGATCAGCTACAGTTATTTTGAGAGATTTTGAGAAAAGTTCATGGATTATAAGTATCTGGAAGCCAGATCTGAAAGAACAAAATGATCTCAAGGGAAGAGAAGGTTGCATAGTCCATGTTATTGCTTTTGAATTAGGTTGAATTATTATTTTTTACTCCACCCTCCCCTCCCTGCACTTTATTAAAGTGAACTTAGTGCTGAGAGAATAGGTTTTAATGGATTCCAAAGAAGAAAAGCAGAAATAGACTTAACCAAATCCAACCTTGGTATTATTATTTTTTGATAGGGGGTGGGAGAAGGTCAGTTCAAGTTCAAATGGAGAAGAACACACACAAACTGTTGTACAAATGTTACACCAAGCCAAGCCATAGAAAACCTGGTTACACATGCACTGCCCAAAGAAAATAAACCACATTTTGAGTTAGGGTTAAGTGTCAGAATTTACAGTAAGTAAGGGGACAGCGATTACCTCAGCCTGAAATTTTAAGCAGCATTAGGCTAGTACTTGGATCAGAGACTTACAGGAAATATCAGGATATGGACTAGATGTAAAAACCTCCTTGAAGAAGGCAACCACAACTATGACACCATGATAATAGTGTGGTTTCACTATTTGGACACACATCATGAGGCACATCCCTTTTGGATGCACATATCACGATACACATAGAAAATGGGTACAGCTTGTACTGTGACAAAAATGTTGGATCCTGAATATGTTTTGGGGCAAATGGTTTCCACGATAAATCTTCCAAATGAGAGAAATATTTGGGGAACACAGTTCTGCGGAACTGATACAATATTTCCAATTTGGGGGTAAAGGATATTTGTAATAACTGGTATAGGCTTCTTCTTTTTCTTGCTTCAAAATGTTATTTGCTACTCCTAGTGAAGCTTTGCAACTTTTTGCCCCTTGGTGTTTCTCTCTTCCTTCTCCTCTCAATATCTGTTTTTTGCTCTTTTCATGTTAGAAATAAAGTAACCACTGTAATTGATTCATGAGGTTTTTAAACTTGTGTAAAAAAAATGTTTAATTCAAATATTGGCAAGTTATTCATAGTAGTAACCCACTGTTAAAATTCACCTTTAATTTTATCTTTCTGATACTATATAAGTCTTCTGACTATCTTTCTTCTTCCTCTAGGCATAGTGGCCTTAATTAGTAGATGCCTTGATAAGATATATGCATTTTTGACACTGATTCATTTTAGATCTAAAAATAACAATTAGTAAGGTGCGCCCAAATGAATTAATATTTCACTTTCCAAACTGCATCTGCAATAGCAGAGTGAGCATAATCAAGTGTTACTGGAAACTGTCAGAATTGAAGGCAAATATACGAGTCCCAGGATAATGTTGTAGGATCTAATTTGGTTGGTGTTTGGCCCCAGTGACTGACTCAGATTGGATACTGTCAGATATGTCCAGTATGCACAAAGCCATAGTTTCCATTGCATTAGCAAGGACATGGGTCTTCTCTGCCATGTCACTTGCCTGCGGAACATTCTCCCCACTGAGGTGAGGTTAGCCCCATCTAGGTTAATGTCCCTGAAGTCCCTCAAGACTTGGCTATATCATCTGGGGATTGGTGAAACCTTGACATGGTTGCATGGTTAACAATCACTTTTCCCTTATATTTTATGAATCCTTTAACTCATAACTGTTTTTAATATATTTATCATTTTCATTTTAACAGAGTCACTGATACACCATCCGAAAATACATTTTTCACAGGTTAAGGGATTAAAAAAAAAACAGGTTCTTTAACTGTCCTGCGGAAGATAATGTAGCATTTGCCCAAGGCACCACTGAGGAACACCTACAGTTTTCACCATATACTGTATTGTTCATACCAGTGGTGGGATTCAGACAGTTTGCACCTAGATAATGGACAGATTGGGGCCAAGATAATTATTTGAACTTAGTTTCTAGTGCAGTGAATTGGATTTTATGTTTTCC
>JAPKID020005014.1:0-11358 GCA_026931265.2 Tropidonophis doriae | reverse complement strand
AAGAACTATGGAATAATACCAAAAGCTGAAGCTTCTTGGATGAGAAATAAAACGTCTTCAAAGAAAAACCAGAAAGTCCAGTAGCCTCTTGAAAAAAAGCACCTTTCGGCATAAAGAACACCAACTTCATGAATGGGATCATTCAGGAATTACCAGAACAGCCTCAGGGCAGCTCTGCTGTAGTCCTTGCCATGCCGCAAGGGCCACAACCTTGACCTTCAAGTGAAAAATTTCCAAGGGTAAAATCCCATCCAGAGCTAAGTCTACCTGCATATCTGACCTGATGTGTTAGCAAAACATGTGCTTGACCTTCAAGAGAACATAAAAGAAACGAATTTCATGCAGAGTTAGTCTGTTTGCAGTTCAGTGGGGCACAGCCACGATCTTTGAAGAAGAAGAAAAATAAGAAACTAACCAATATGCCTGATGTATTCTGCTTACGCAGTGCTTCAGACTTTTTCAAGTTATTTATTTTTTGATATGTTTTATTTATAAATACCCAGAGGGCCTTTAAAGGAGTTTTAAACACTGTTTGCACTTTGCTGCCATTTTCAAAATACTAAATTGGAGTTTCCTGGATGGATGGTCAGGAAAAAGAAATCCTGTTGAAAGTAGGGTAGGGTAGCAAAACCATAAAACGTTGCCGATGGATGGTCAGCTGCAATTGCAATCTAGAACCCCCCAAAAATGAGCCTGAAGCAGCAAAGGGCACCTCTAGGCTGCTGGGGGGTTCTGGAGAAAATTCTAGGAAGCAAGAAAACTTCTGCTAAGCACTGAAGTGCTCTTGCTAACTGGGAAAGTAAAATGCATTTCCAAAACGCAGTGCACAATTAGATGCATCTCAGGGTAAACCAGAACACCCAGGGATCATAATTATTCCTGCTTCCCATCTGCTAGTCTGCACAGAAAGGTATCAGCTTACACAGGAAGCCCAGCTCCCAAGTTAGACAAAAAAACATATCCACAATGGATATTCTTGCCAGTTCTCTAACCTCTGAAACCCTCTGCTCTTGCCTGTCTGCCCCTCCACCTCCTCCCCAGGATGAGGCTTTGTGAGGCTAATGGGTCAAGAGTAGCCTCTTGAAAAGCTATCGAAATGAGGTTAGGGCTGTCATGTTTGATAACACCTGCTCATTAGCAGCTGGTCTTTGGAAACAAGTGGGTCAAATTACAAAGGGGTTGAGGATAACACGAGGAGATCAGGAGGAGATTACATGAAGCTGTCTAGGCGTTGGACAGAGATGAGTCAGCAGGGCTCTGAGCTTTACTACAAGGGGCAACAGTGTTGGGGAGCTACCATCCAAGTGGGAGTCCGGACTCATTAGTAAACACAAGAGGGTAAGTGCTGACCCTGGCCTCCCCACCATGCCTTTGAGGCTGGCCTAGTCCCGTGATGGCGAACCTATGGCACACGTGCCAGAGGTGGCACACAAAGCCCTCTCTGTGGGCACACATATTGTTGCTTGCTGCTCTTCTTGTTTAAAAAATGGGATGTTTTTTGGGCCGAACAGTGGTGTGAAAAGGCCTCAAAATAGCCTGAAAACAGCCCCCAAAATGGCCTGAAAATGGCTCGAAAAATGGCTTGAAAATAGCCCCAAAACAGTCTGAAAAATGGCATGTGTGCACCAGCAAGCGGGTCTTTGAGTTTCTGGCACTCCGGTGTGCGCACAGGCACACACATGCACCCATGTTGCAGTTTGGCACTTGATGCCGAAAAGGTTCGCCATCACTGGCCTAGTCTTTCCCAGGTGAAATCTGCCAGTCTTGGAGAGATTCTTGTAAACTAGGCATAAAGCAATAAAGTAGCCAATTGAACTTTACAAATGCGATCTAGTAGTTTGTACCTGGCACAATATTAGATGTGAGATATAGAGAGGTGGGTACAACAATCAATGCAAAATTTCCATATCTTTTCTTGATTCTTCCCCTGCAATCATTTCTAGTAGTTCGTTGCCTAGGGGAAAAAATCTGTGAAGGACCAGAGAGAAGGAAAGGAAGGGAAGATACTACCGTGTTTCTTCGAAAGTACGACCGAGTCTTATTTTCTTTTGACCCCACCCAAAAAACCCCAGCTTAGGCCTTCTTTTCGAAGGGGATCTTAATTTTACCCCCACATGCCAAGACTGGCCACCGGGCCCCTTCTTTCATAGCCGAAAGAAGCGTCCCATGTGCCCCATGCGCCTCACCGGCCACCAGGCTGCTTCTTTTGCGGTTGAAAGAAGCAACCCACTTGTCCAAGGCGCCACACTTGCCACCAGGCCACTTCTTTTGTGGCTGAAAAGAGCAAGTGACTTGACCATGTGCATGGCCTGGCCACTAGGCTGCTTGTTTTGCGGCCGAAAAGAGTGAGCAATGCAACTCTTGCCTACCTGTAATGGTGACTCCAGCTACCGGTAGTTGTCCACCCGAAAAAGCCTATTGTCGTCCACTCCGGCAAGGCTGGCCATGCATGTGCTTAAATAGGGCAAAATTTTAGGGGTAGGGCTTAATTTTAACGCATGCGCAAAAAACAGTGCTGGGCCTTCTTTTTGGGGTGGGTCGTGTTTTAGGAGAAACACGGTATCTATCATCACAATATCTATCACCTCATACTATGTCAGCAGATCAGGCCCACCATTAAGGAGACAATTTATTCTAGAGGTCTCCAGTGGACTCCAGAAAGTCCTGGGAGAGGACTTCCCAGGTTCCTCCAAAAGTTGCTTGGCAGGTTGTAATCATTAAGGTGACAGAAATAGGGGAATTATCACATACTAAGATGTACTCCTATGGATTGCATTGATGTAATATAATTTAATTTAAATCAAATTTGGTTTTCAATTTTTCTTGCCTGGTTTCTGTCTGATCTTATTACAGCTGGTTACGAAGCCCTGGGCTAAAAAACAGTGTGAAACCCAGATTAATACTCAGACGATTAGAGGAAATTCACAGCTGCGGAACCTGTTCTGAGAATACGATTAGGAAGGAAACTACAGCATTTCTGTTCTACATCTGTCTCTGATGTAATTTTTCAAGAGAGAAGAAAGGCTGAGTGCTATTAAATAACACAAGCCAAAGCCTACTGTTTGTTTTCTGGAGGCTTTCTCTATGACCAGTTTGGTTTAGTGCAGTAATGGCTAATCTTTTTCTAAAGGTGTGCCAAAGCTGTGTGTGCACACGCTATTGCATGTATGTGCGTGCCCATCCAGCTGCACATGCGCGAGCAACCCCACCACCACCACACATGCGGAAGCAATCCCCATGTATGTGGGGGGGAATTTTCACCCTCCCCAGGCTACGGAGGCTTTCCTAAAGCCTGGGAAGGGCGAAAACAGCCTCCCCGGGCCCTCCGGAGACTGGGGAGGCTGTTTTCACCCTCCCTAGGCTTCAGAAAAGCCTCCAGAGACCTGGGGAGGGCAAAAAACTAGCCCAATGGGCTGACTGGAGGTTCGTTCCCAAACTTCCGGTTGGGCCGTTGGGCCTGTTTTTCACCCTATCTATGCTCTGGAGGCTTTCCTGAAGCCTGGGGAGGGTGAAAACAGCCTTCCCCGGCCCTCCGGAAGGCTGAAAACCAGCTGGCCGATGCACGCCGGCGTGCCAGAGCTGAGAGCTGCCATCCGGTGAATATGGCTCGTTGTGCCACCTGTGGCATGCATACCATAGATTGGCCGTCACAGGTTTAGTGGTTAAAGCACCAGGTTAGAAACCAGGAGACAATGAGTTCTAGTCTTGCCTTAGGCATGAAAGCCAGCTGGGTGACCTTGGGCCAGTCACTCTCTCAGCCCAACTCACCTCACAGGGTTGTTGTTATGGGGGAAATAGGCGGAAGAAGGAGTATTATTATGTATATTCCCTGCCTTGAATTGTTTACCAAAATAATAAAGATGGGATGCAAATAAGTAAGTTTCTAGCCAATACTTCCTTGTCACAAGGGTGTGGTGGTGTGAGAATATATCTATGGCAGTCTTCCCAAGTGCAGCATATTCCTGAATGATGGTTTCCATCAGCCACTTGACTGGGGATTCTGGGAAATGCAAAATTCCCAGTACAGGTAGGTCTTGACTTACAAAAGTATACTTAGTGACTGTTTGAGATTACAAAAGCATTGACTTACGACCGTTTTTCATATTTATAACTGTTGCAGCATCCCCATGGCTACATTATCAAAATTCAACTGCTTGGCAACAGACTCGTCTTTCTGACAGTTGCAGCATCCCAGGTGGGGGTGGAGGGCTGTGATCCCTTTTCATGGCCTTCTGACAAGCAAAGTCAGTGGGGAAGCCAGATTCACTTAATGACCATGTTCCTAATAGAACAACAGCAGTGATTTACTTAACAGCTGTGGCCAGAAAGATTTGTAAAGTGGGGAAAACTCACTGATCAACTGTCTCACTTAGCAACAAAAATTATTGGGCTCAATTGGGGTCATACATTGAGGACAGCCTATGCATCTTTGGGCCACAAGACAAATGTCTTCCAAAGAAAGGAGAATCCTTAAGCCTCTTCCTTTTAGACCTTGTTCTCTCGACAATTCAAGAAAGTAAAGGTCATTTCCACTTCAAAAAACAGGTGACTCATAGAAAAATTTCGTACTCCAAGACAATCACTGCAAAGCCTCACTAATCTCCTCAAGAGCAATAAAGCAGGAGATAATTGAGAAGCTTCTCCGAAAGTTTTCACCACATTAGCTTTTTCCAAGCGTGAGAAACAATTCAGGTACTTGAAGAAATCATTAGAGTGTGAATTCTCCTGAACCATGAATCCCAAAGGTATTTAATATACTGGAAGGAAAGTAATATAGCAAAAGATCATGAAGATGGAGGAGGAATTGTATTGGGAGTGAAGGTAGGTGAAAATACTTGGTAAAAGTTTCAGCAAGAGCAAAGAAAGTTGAGGTAGAAAAAACACCATCGCCAAAGTAATAGAAGTTTAATTAGGATGATTTAGTAGATGGAAGAATTGCAGCAGATTAGGAAGGCCTGGGTTCAAATTCCACTAAATTACATTTTTAAAAATGTAATCTAACGGTTTGCTGAAGGAGCCACCTGCAGCCAACATATACAAAATATGTTCTTTTATCTGTCTATCAATTAAAACTATGATAAAGCTTGTTAATATATTCAAAATTATCTGATAACCTGGCACTGCCCAGGTATTTATTTATCCCAACCCTCCTTCCACTGCAATTTCTAATGTTGGATTTTCCCCTTTACTAGAAGGAGACCCCTTTTGGAGTACTGTGAAGCCGTTACCATAGCAACTCCACAACACTGTACAGTAGAAGCCATTTTAAGGCACAACAGGCTGTATCTTAACAGAACACATGTCCCAAGGGGTGTTAGGGGTGTCTTACCCCCACAGTATTTGTTTCTAGAGAAATTGCTTGAGGCCGTTCCAGAGTTATGCTGGAACACACACAAACACACACACACACAAACATTTTTATATATATAGAAGATAAGACCAGCATTGACAGCTCAACTCATTGAAATAGACAGGCCTGGATGTACAAATCATGGTGAACAAGTGAACTTTTTGTAATATGTGAATTCCCATAACTAGATGCAGAACAGCCATGCAGAAAAAAAACACAAAATGATCTGTTTAATGATACCATTAAGACTGATGCTCAGTTTTAGTGCTTGTGCTGCCGTACAATTCTATCCTTTCAATCTTAGAGAAGGAAATCCATTTTGATTTTTAATTAAAAAAGGAAAGTGGGGTGGGGGGAGATACAACATTATTCAGGCATGAATTTGTCACAATAACACTATGTTTCACAGTTTTCTAATGTATCTGGTTATTTACATGAAGATTTTAATGCTTTTAATTCACCGTCACGTAATCTAAATGTACTTTCTGTTTGCAAAACAGATTACTGCAGTAACAGGAGACAGAAGCTTCAAGTTCTTAAGTATAAAACTGAAGGGTACCTTGTGAAATGATGTATAAACAGAGGCTTATGGGCTTATTAGGTGAAGGAAGCACATCAGTCTAAGGAAAAAATGGCATTACTGTTACACTCAGTTCTTCATGCACCCTATAAAGATCATTTGGATCATTCTATCATCTAATTTCCAAAAAGGATCTTCAAGGTATAGATCAGCGATGGCGAACCTTTTTTGGTTCGCGTGCCATAAGGGGAGGAATTCAAGGGGGTCCTGCACGGGTTTGCCACACCCATAATGCAATGCGTCTCCCCAGCACGCATGCGGGCATGACAGGCGCTCCCCATTTTTACATGCTTTTTTCGCCCTTTCCCAGGCACCAGAGGCTTTATAGGAGCCTGGGGAGGGTGAAAACAGCCCCCCTTGCTCCCCAGAGGCACTCTGGAGGCTTCAGGAACTTCTCTGAAGCCTCCGTAGGACTAAAAATGATGCTATGAGCAAACCGGAAGTTCGGGAACGGACATCTGGTTTGCTCATAGTGTCATTTTTAGTCCTACGGAAGCTCCAGGGAAGCCTCCTGAAGGTTCCTGAAACCTCCGGAGGGTTTAAACTGTGCCTACGAGCAAACCGGAAGTCCTTCCCAAACTTCCGGTTGGCCCATAGGGCCAGTTTTCTGTGCTCCAGAGGCTTCAGAAAAGCCCCTGAAGCCTCTGGAGGGCCTCTGGGGGGGTGGGAGAGGCTGTTTTCACCCTCCCCAGGCTCCTATAAAGCCTGGGGAGGGCGAAAAATGGCTTTAAAAATGGCTGACCACATGCACGTGCTGGCCAGCTGACAGGGCAATGCCTTGGTGCCCTGAAAAATGGCTCTGCGTGCCACCTGTGGCACCCGTGCCATAGGTTCGCCATCCAGGGTATAGATTATCTGAGTCAGGTTTTACACCACCTCAACCCTTTTAGGTGTTTCTGTTTTGGCTGCATTTCAGCATCATTTGCTAAGCTCCACACTCGAGAAGGAAATCTGCAGTAGGCGAAGGAGCGGCTGCTATAAATTGCAAAGCCCCATTGGAATAGATGGGTATGAAGACATAACGCACACTTTCGTTCTGGTACATAGCTGATTTCTAACATGTGTCAAAATGGCAGTGAGGTATGCAGCAAACCGTGCAGGGGCAAACTATCCTAAGGCAGGACATTACAGATAGTCCTTGACTTACAACCACAATTGAGCCCCAAATTTCCATTGTTAATTGAGACATTTGTTAAGTGAGTTTTTGCCCATTTTATCACCTTTTTTGCCTCAGTTGTTGAAGTGAATTACTGCAGTTGATAAGTTGGTAGCTCAGTTGTTGAGTGAATCTGGTTTCTGCATTGACCTTGCTTGGCAGAAGGTCACAAAAGATCACATGACCTTGGGACATAAACATGGTCATAAGTCTGAATCAGTTGCCATGCATACAAATTTTGATCACGTGATCATGGAGATGCTACAAAGGTTGGAAGTGTGAAACACGGTCCTAAGTCACTTTTTTACAATTGTTGTAACTTGGAACAGTCACTAAATGAACTGTTGTAAGTCGAGGACTATCTGTATTAAGCAACTGTAGCATGCTGGGGAGTGGGACTGCTGCAAACCACCGTCTTTTATTTCTCGTCTACATTTTTCTAAGCACTGGAGCTGGGAAAGAGCAGAAGCCTGAAACTCTTACTCCGCAAAAATGATAGGACACAGCAGGAGTGGGATTCAGCTGGTTCGCACCAGTTTGGGCAAAAAGGATGCAAATTTTACATCTGGTTTGCCAAACCGGTATTTGAAAGGACTGGCTGGCCGCACCCACCCTGCTCTGCCTCTTCCAGGAGTCTCCGTGTGGCCCGTTCTGGATGCCAGGTAAGTGCAGGGCCTGTGTGGAGGCACGGGGAGGGCGAAAAACAGGCCTACCGGAAGTTCCAGAAGTCCAAAAACGTGCTCGTTTCCAGTCTCTGGAGGGCCTCCAGAACCCGGGGGAGGTCATTTTCACCCTTCCAGAGGCTCGAGTAAAGCCTCCGGAGCATGGAGAGGATGCAAATCCCCCCCCCCTCCCGGGCTCCAGAGGGACCCAACCAACTGCTGCTGTTGGAGAGGCCACAACTGTGGGAGAAATGTTCATTCTGTCCTTTATGTTCTCCACCCTCTCATGTGCCAGTCCTATGAAATTCACATCCGTGCTTTGTACCCTTCTTCTCTTCAGGTCAGTGCAGTAGCCCCCTGAATAAAACTTTCCAAGAAAACAAAGTAACCTCATCTTAAATCCTACCATGAAAAACAAGCGCCTTCCCCCACTCATCCCCACGGTTTCTGAATGGGGGTGGAGGGGGGGGAGGAAGACCCTTTAGCCTTCACTCCTCGGTGGCCTGTTTTGTTTGAGGCCTTTGCTGTACCAACACACCCGCACAACAATTCAGAGAATATAAACAGTTTGTGGGAGGGCTGGTGGTGAGGGGGATGCTGAAATACCTCTCTTGAGGCTCTGCAGGCCTGCACAGGCTTTGGGATCAAGATGAGGGCAGACAGAAGGTAGAGTTGGGGAAGGAATTGGGGACAATCGGTGATGAATTGCCTAGGATGGCCAAATCTGAATTTCTTACTAATAACGGCAATTTAAAAACAAAACAAAACACTGGAATGTTGCCTCCTACTGCCCAGAATTAATTGCTTGGGATAATCACGGATTTTAGATGGTGAAATGGTCAGTTTAACTCTGCTGCTCTTAGCCAGTTTCTGGACTCAGAATCCACATGTACATACCTCAACATCATCCAGATTGATTGTTCTGAAGGTCCAGTTAGGGAGACCAAGCAGAGGAGGCCTCTTGGAATATTTCCAAACCTTTAAAATTATCTGTATCACATGAGTAGGAAAGAAGAGGGAGGGGGGATTGGAACCAAGGGGTTACCAACCTTCCAAACTGCTGGCCCAATTGTCTCTTCCAGAGGAATCCACAAGGGACTTCTCTTTTTCTGAATTTCCCTGGGTTCCTCTTTTTTTTTCTGCAGCCCCTGTTGGACCTGTTTCAAAACCCATCTTTCTTTCGTTGGCTTCTCCTGCTACATCCAATTTGGATGTTTTGTCTTCAGGGATTTATCCCACTGGCAGACCAACAGAGAAGCCCTGAGCCCTGCTCATCATTTCTTTACAACAGCCCATTGAGTTGGAAGGAAACAACCAAAGCTGATTTGAACTACCGAAGGTCCCATAGCATTGCAAAAAAACATCCATTTATGTTTAGGTTTGGTAAGCCTGTTTATCTAGAATATTTGGAACAAATTAATGCATTGGCTATTAGGCCTGAAGTTCATTCATTAACTATGTTTAATTTTAATTGCCTATGTTACCTAAAGCCGTTGCATCCTTATAGGGCAGGGGTGTCAAACTCAAGGCCCGTGGCCTGCATCCAGTCTGTGCGGTGTTTGGTTTGGCCTGCGGGCTGCCCTGAAAACAGCAAAGGACCAGCCAAAAGGGCCTTTGCCAGCGAAAATGGAGCTTAGGTGCCTGTGTGCACCCCCTCAACTTCGTTTTTACTGGCAGAGGGCTGCAGGATGCTGTTGCAGCCAAAAATGGAGGTTGGGAGGGCTATGTGTAGCCCCCTCAGCTCTGTTTTCGCTCGCAGAGTGTTAGCAAAACAAACAATTAGCAAAAGTGGGTCCCCCCCACCAGCCCCACCCTGACCACCACAGGTACCCCTGACATGAGTGCAATGAGCTGGCTATGCCCCATCGGTCACACCCCCTTACCTCTCCCGAGGTCAAACACAACCCTGATGCGGTCCTCGATGAAATTGAGTCTGGCACCCCTGCTATAGCGTGTACAAAAAGGCAAGATGGCTGCCATTGCTGCTGCATTATCTTGTTTTTAACCCCTTCCTCCCCTGCATATGCCACAAAGGAGGATACTTCCATCCTTTCCATTCCCTATGGTTCTACTCAATGCATCTCAACAACAGGGGATGGTCACACCTGGTTGCTAAGACTAGGATTGTGGTTGGAACAAGAAATTCAGTCAGCCAATTCTTGGACTAGAACAGCTGCAATTTTTGCAATGATTTTTCACTGGTTCTATTTTAAGCTGCCGGCTGCTGTGTATGCAAAGCAGGGGGGACACTGAAATAATATCTAAAATTAAGGTAAATCAGTGAACTAAAATTGCTTCCAACCTGTAGCTGCCTGCTTGTTCCCTAAGGCAGTTCTTTTGAGCCAATTTGGATGAGTCTCAGATCTCTGCAAGTTTAGAGAAATCTGCAAGATATTTTTGGATGGCAACAAGAATATATTTAGCTGCTAACTATCCTTTTTCTTCGTTCAAAAGGTAACCCTTTGCAATCTTTCTGTTATAAAAAGGCAAAATCTTGCATCTCCATTTGATATCGCTTTATACTAAGCATCGAAGGAATGCAGGATAGACATGGCCCCAGTTCTCCCCTTCCTTTGTAGCTGGTGGAATCCCCATATATTTGCTGCCAAATAAAAACAACTTTTCACTTGTAGGCTCAGACCTGTTGCTACAAGAACATACAGTATTCTACATTTGATGCTTCTTCTTAAGAATTTTTGAACTGGGGGTAGCAGGAATGTAGCTACGGTCTGAAATGATATTCTGCCTGTCTATTTGTCTAGCAATCCGTCCTTCTGAATGCAGTAGAATTGACTTTATCATGTGATACTTAATTTTTGTTTTTCCCTTCCATTCAATCAAGGCCGATTCTTGGAGACTGCCTGAACAAGTCCCTGCAGTTTTCTTCATAATGTTTTTCAGAAGTGGGTTGCCATTGCCTCCTTCCTAGGACTGAGAAAAAGTGACTGGCACAAGGCTTTGAGTCTACAGTGGGACTAGAACTCACCATCTCCTAGTTTCTAACCTGATACCTTAACCATTATACCAAAGTAGCTCTTCATTTAAAATGCATTATATTACTTCTCTACAAGCTAAACATTTGTATGAGACAATATTTTTCTCTGTCACCTTTTGTAGAGTGATACCATAAATTCAAATAATATTTAAGTTATTCTGAGTATTAGAAAAAAACTTTCCAAAAATGCCTCCAGTCACAGTAAGCCATCGTTCATTTAGCTGTACTTAGTTGACTTAGTAGTAATTTGTTGGGGTCATGTTCTACAACACAGCCCATTAGTGCCTGGGTTGAAACTAGTTGTGTTTCTACATAAACAAAACTGACACAATCACAGCTCCTAAAGACTAAAATAGATATTGAGTTTTTTAAAGGTAAAAGTTCCCTTCGCACATACGTGATAGTTGTTCCTGACTCTAGAAGGTGGTGCTCATATCCGTTTAAAAGCCAAAGAGCCAGTGCTGTCCGAAGAGGTCTCCGTAGTCATGTAGCTGGCATGACTAAATGCCGAAGGCGCATGGAATGCTGTTATCTTCCTACCAAAGGTGGTCCCTATTTTTCTACTTGCATTTTTATGTGCTTTCGAACTGCTAGGTTGGCAGAAGCTGGGACAAG
>JAPKID020005013.1:0-11360 GCA_026931265.2 Tropidonophis doriae | reverse complement strand
CACTAAAAGCCTGGGGGTCTCCACCGCCATCGCGGCGATCACCTCAAGGAGTTCGGGCAGGGCTGCTGCCACATAGCAAGGACCCAGGTATGTAGCTAGCACCCTCACCTGATTCTCCAGGCCCCACTTCACGAAAACGGACTCACAACCGGTCGTCTGAGGTACAGTGATCTCCCTCGGTCCGAGACTTTCCCTAACCATAATCGCCACTGAAGTCCCTATTTAGATTTTCATTTCTGTACCTCTAGATTCATTTTAAAGCCCTCCTGACCAAGCTTGCAGCACTTTGCCCCAAAACATTGTTAGTCTTTGAGAGGTGCACCCCATTTGATTCTTAGCAGTTCATCGCATAACACCAACCAGGATCCCAGCAACTAGATTTCTCCCATTGACCCCATTTGTGTAGGCAGCCATTGATTTGCAGCATTCTTATTTCCCTGTTAGGTTCTCTTCCATGGGCTAGAACTGGGGTGGGCAAACTTTGCAACTTTAAATCTGAAGGACTTCAGCTCCTAGACTTCTGCAGCCAGCTTTGCTGGTTGGAGAATTCTGGGAGATGAAGTCCTTCAGACTTAAAGTTGCAAAGTTTGCCCACCCCTGGGCTAGAAAGATGGATGAAAATCCTATCTGTATTCCCAGGTTATTAAACATTAATTCAATATTTTCAAGCCTGCATTGATTTCGTTGTCGATGTTCTTTGCAGTATTTTTAGTCTCAAGTGTGTAAACAATGAAGGAATAATTGTGAAGGGACCTGATAAATCTTGAAAATTATGTCAGCGTCCCTGCTCCTTTTCCTTCACTTTATGAATCAATGAGTCTGGTCAGCATACATTTGCTTCAGTTGCTTTTAAAAGTGGGTTGTGGATTATTACAACTCTTCCTTTTGTTTCTTATAGCACTCAGTTGTATCCTTTTGCCCTGTAGGAATCCATTGTCCTTTCTTATTCGGCAGCATTTCTTTTTCTTCTCTGAGCAGTCAGAGCTAGTTTTATCAGAGTCTGAAAATGGTTTTTCAGTTCCAAGGATGTAAAATACTGTATCTTCTATGCCTCTTGCTTCTAGTTATTACTCTCAACTGTTAGGCTTGCTGCTCTATCTGACTGTTTTCCCTACTGAGAGTTGTATCTACCAACAGTTTCTGTGATAGATCTTTCTTTGTTTGAATTGATAAACTTTTGTTCTTTCTTACCAGCTGAAGTATATCTATTTGCTGCTCCAATCCTTTGACTTTTTGTTTAAGGACTGCTACAAATTTCATTTAGTATAAATATATCCCAAAATTGTTTTCAAGCAGAAAAACAAACTTACTATAGGCTTTGCAAGTTACATCTGCTGATATACTTTCACAAGCTGAAGTTGAATTAAGAAATAAAAGTCTCAAATTTTCAGATGAGTCAATTACCAAATCTTGAGGGGGAAAATATTAAGGATTCCTTTTTAAACTTTTCTGCTTGGGTAACTCTTTGTTTATGAGTTCCTCTCTGGAACCTGACTGTTTTATATCATTCTTATAGTCTTTGCAAGTCAGAAGTTCCTTCATTTTCAGTGTTAGCTTTGAGATCTTAAAAATCCAAGACAACTTTCATCTTGAACATTCACTAGATTTTGCTCTATGTTTTGTTTTGTTTTGAAATCCTGTTCAACTTGCCCTTTGAATTATCTCTGCTCCCAGCCAGCATTAAGAACTAAAGAAATCCTACATCAGGGATGTCAAATCAGATTTCTTCAAGGGCCAGATCAGCATTGTAGTTCTCCTCCGTGGGCCAGCATGGGGAGATGGATCAGCCACCTCCTGCAGCACCCTGTTGGTCAAAATGGGGCATGGTGTGTGCAGCTCCCTGCAGCCTGTTTTCAGTTTCCTGTACCACTTTGACAGCCAAAACAGGGTGTGTGGGGCTCATGTGTGCTCCCATGCACCATTTTGGCCAGCAGAATATGTTAGAAGGCAGTCCAGGCTTAAAATGGGGCATGGGAGGCTGAGTGCAGCCCCCTATGCCCCATTTTAGCTGTCAGAAGCACTGCAAGCCAGCCCTTTGTTATTTCCAGGCCAGCCACATGGGCCAGAGTTAAGCACCCAATGGGCCGGATCCGGCCCGCAGACTTTGAGTTTGAAACTCTTGCCCTACATAATTGTCATGACCAATGTGCACAGAGAAGCCCACTTTAGATGTAATCTATGACATTTTCATCTGACTGCCCTGGACCTCCTATGTCTCTACTGATGGGGCTGAGTTAGATAACATGGTAACAGTGGTGGGTTCCTACAGGTTTGGATTGCTTTGGCCAAACCAGTAGTAGTTTGGTGGCCTAAGTCGCTGGAACCAGCAGAGACCCAGGTCTGCAATGCCCCCGAACCGGTTCTATTATGGCAGTGCCATCTTGATTTTCAGTTCTGTGCATTCACAGAACAATTTCCCTTGCACAAATTTAATTCTTTTTCATTTTTCAATGTTTTGTGCATGCACAGGTCTATTTATGTGCAAATGTGCACATAAATTTTGTAAGCACCGAATCAGCAGTAATGTCGGCAGCAACCCACCCCTGCCTGGTAAGCTAAAGTATATTTGACTAGCTTGTGGCTTGTGCAAAGACGGCCATTATTTCTTAAACAAAAAGCCAAGAATAGGAGGAAAATAAGAGATGTAGATCACTATTTTTGAACAGAAGTGTTTTTTTCCTTCACATCTGACTCTGCATGTGAGTTTTTATGCCCAATATCTCATTTGTTTCAGTCCAGGTAGGCTAAGTGCAAAGCAATTTAGTCACATCTCAGGAAAGGGCAAGTTGGCTAAGAATGCCAATGTGATTTTACATGGTGAAAGTTCATAGAGATGTTAAGGATAGTTGCCACTCATAGCCTTTGTTTCCTTATAATCATCCATATTTCGCTTCATATCCTGCAATGGCAAATGACATTATTAATGTTTTTAAAACAAACCAGGTGGGTGATATAGCCAAGAAATAAAGTGTTAATGTGGGAAATCATAACTACATACCTGTTTGCATGGTTGAGTCCTCTGAAACTGATTTCAAAAATTGAGTCCTGCAAACACTCATTTATTCAAACAAATGTGTTATTTACTTTCAAAGGGGAGAGGAAAAAGAGAGATGATGGTTATTTAAATTTTCTGTCTGAAAGCATTGTGTAAAGTAAATCTCCCTTGACTTGTTACTGTCAGTTGCCAATCTCATTATTTTAAGCTCAGACTGCTGAACTCCTGCTGTGGCATGATGAGTGCTAGGAGAGATATTAGGAAAATAAAAGGAAGAGTACAAAAGTCAGCAGGAATCCCAATTCGAGAAGCGTTCAGAGAAACTCCATCTGGTCTCTGCAGCAGCAGCTTCAAACCCTGATAGTAGGTTTATAGCACCTCTCTGTGGCCTCTTGTTGAGCTGCCACTTTTATTATGAAATGAAAATATTGGATCTTTTCCTTCCTTTTCCTTAGGAAACAATTTGTGTCTTTTACATCCAGAGGGAAGACTCCCATTCCATCTCAATTTGACTAATTATTTTTGTTTATGAATGAATGAAGGGATAAATGTGGCATAGCAAAGCAAGGGAAGAAGATAGCGGGTCTTGTGTTGCTTTATAACTTACTATCATTGGTTAACTGCACACATGAATGAAAGCAGAGAATATTGGAGTCTTTTTTTCAGGAGACAATGGGTGTGTTTTTATCATTATATGATGTTTATCTACCTGTACTTTTTCCTTTAGCTGTCTATACAGTCTGGCATGCGGCTATGGAATAAACTATTTAGGTTGTGTGATAAAGCTTTGACTAATAGCCTTATATATGACTGATAGAAATGGCAGCTAATAGGTATACTTTGGAAATGGCCAAATCTACTCTAGAACTCAATATGGAAAGAATGGTTTCATGAAAAAATCTCTAACGCTAACACACATGCTCTAGGTACCATCAATACCCTTTCTCTAAGGCATCTTAAATTATTATGATCAGAAGGAAGTTGGGTGGTACAATGTGTTGGGAACAGAAGAACAACCTTAATTCTTGAACACCATGGCCAGGAAGGTTCAGTACCTCCACTAGATTGAAATAGACCCTCTCATTGGTCCATCTTGAAACAATGGACTTTTGAAGATTATGCTGTGTAATTCTAATACTGCAACTCAAATTGGAAGACTTCCTGAAACTATTCTACATTAGGCCACCTCAACTGAATTCAGAAATAGAGTTGACATTTTATTATCAGCTATGGGTTTTTTCAAAAATTACATATCTCATTTCATGTGACTTTTCATAAGTATAGCTTGCCAACCACAATGGCTGAATCCATTCAACTTTGGATAGTTGGACACCATTAAACCTGACTTGAGCCCGACGCCTAAGAAATGGACAAATATTGCCATTTCAATCTGCCTAAAGAAACAACCTATAACTCCTCCAAGGACATTTCAGTAACATCTTTGATCCCATATATCCAGCTTGTTCATTGCCTGTCCCTACTATCCTTACTGTTGCCAAACATAATATTTTTCCCTAAACCATTATGTGCTAAAAGTATATGGCTTTCTGTTTGCTTCAGGGAAGCAAACAAGCAAGCAATCCTGCTTTTGTCCACAACTGACTGATTAGTTCACCTTGCTGTCCATGGTATTCTTAAAAACTATCTCCAGATCCATAATTCAAGATCATCTATCCTTTTTCTCTTATTAACTATTCCCTATATCAATCACTGCTTGAGCTATATTCAACTTGTTGTCAATGAAATATCCTTTATGTTCTTGTTTAAATTTGCTATTGCCTTCTTTCTTAAGATTTAATTCTCTAACACACTTCCAACTTTATTCTTGGGCTGCAGGAAATAATTTATATCTCATAAGTTTAACATTATTGGAATGAGCATAATTTTTCTGCTTACACTGATCTATGAACCGAATAAGATTTTAATTCCAAACTACTCTGTTTTTCAAAATTCAGTTGTTACTGACATATCATATTCTGCAGAAGAATTCATATAACATCCTAAGTCAAAAACTAAAGAAATCACTGATTATTCAGCACAAAAAGTGAACTAGGTCAATGTGAAGTGATGAAATTGGGAAATAACCTCTAGAAAAGGTTTATTTGAAAGTTTTAAAATGGTTTCTAAGAATGCCCTGGGGAATCATGTCAAAAGACAAAGAATATATTAAGGAAGACTATTATGTTTTGTTCACTCTAGTTCTCCAGACAATGAAAACTCCAGAGATACAAACATTTCACCCAGGGGTTAATTTCCTAGAATTGAGTTACTGGAAGCTTATGTTATTTAATACTATATCATTTATTTATACAGGGTTTTTATCCCACTGTGTATTTTTTTTAAAGAAACTGTAGTTGGTTTTTTGGTGTTGAATTTATTGTATTGTAAGCCACCCAGAGTTACTTTAGATAGTGAGATGGGTGGCATATACATTTAATAATGTGGGAGGAGAGTCAAATGAGGAATTAGTCTGGAATCTCCATATGGCCTTAAGAGGACAATGTCTGATCTCCCCACGGAAACGTATCTTACCTTACCCTAGTGTAAACTGTCAGTCTGAGAGTATTCCTACACATACTCTTCAGCAATAAAACAGCTAATCAAACTTTTTACTATACATGTGGATCTGATTGTTTGCGCATAACAAATAAACAAGCAAACAACTTTAGGCTATGTACTCAAACATTTTACAAGATGAGAATACAGGTGGGACAAAAAGATGCCCATTCAAATATTTCTTATAAGTTATTTATGGATCATTTTTGTAACACAATGATCTATTTGCAATGCTAATTCTTTTTCAACCAGTTTGGGTTTCTTTTGCTCATAGATCTTGTACAATCAGAAATGTCCCAAATTTCTTTGGAAATTGAATATCAGTAGTTTTGATCAGGATAAAATTGTCCTTACTGTGATAATTAGTGTCATTGAATGCAGCCTACCCCAACTTGTTAACTTCTGGATGTATTTCTGGTTTGGAATTGAAAGAGTTGCAGTTCCAATATACGAAGAAGTACAAGAATCCTTAGATTATACCAAGTACTAGGCTTCTTTGAATTAATGCTTGCTTCATATTAGTACATTTAACTGTTTCTTTGTCAAATGCCTTTTTAAAAAGAAGATGATACATGGTGGGTATCTCTAAGTAAGCATTACTGCCTCTACTGACATATACCAGGAACAATTTTTATGGCCTTCAGAATAAGAACTTGTGAATAAGGACTTACTGCACAGAAAATAGAGTAGAAGTAATATCGCCTTCATGGATTACTGCCTTGTTGTGGTGAAAGAGCTTGTGTAGTTCAATGAAGCTATGAGCTGTGCCGTTCAGGGCCACCCACAATGGACAGATCATAGTAGAGCGCTCTGACAAAATGTGATCCACTGGGGAAGGAAATGGCAACCCACTCCAGTATCTTTGCCATGAAAACCCCAAGGACAGTATCAAAAGGCAAAAAGGCCTGGCAGAACATTGTCCAAAGGGCCGTGATGGGTCAGACACGACTTTGCAACTAACAACAACAATATTTTGAATTGTTTAATAATCCTTCCTTCCTCCTTTCCTTCTTCTATATAGTATGAGTAGCATCTTGTATTTGTCAAAATTCAAATGTATTTAATATTGTAAGAAACTAGATCTTTGGATATGTATAAAAATTATACTCAACAAAGTTAAAATAATTCACTTTAAAAGTTCATATATTCATGATTAATTTAAAAAGAAAACCTCCTGGAATTTCAAGATTATAACGTTAAATAGTTCAGAATATGTCAAGGGCCATTAACAAAAGCTCTCTCACCTTGAGTTTAAAAAGATTGTACAAAAACCTTTGTAGAAAGACAAGAGGCATAGGTCAGTGACCTCAAAGACCCCAGGTCCTTTTTTCAATAATGAAGCATTCCTACTGAAAATTCCTGCAATTCAGATGAAAAATTATCATTTTAAATGCTCAGAAGTCCCACTAATTTAGTAGAATTAGTTCTAACTCTTATGAGTTATTTTTTGCCTGCCACCTCTAGTTTCTTCTGTTTTTGCAGAGGTCACTCTTCAAGGAGTAAAGCAAATGACTGCTGTAATATGAACAGATAAGTGATTTTTGTATTTATTTTAAAGCTGAAATCAGCTTCTCTATTCTTTGAACTGTAAGCTTCTTTATGAATTTCATCCAGACAATTTATGTTAAAATGACTTATAAAAGCAAAGAGCTGTGATATGACCATAGAATCCAAATGGTATTTACTGCCCATTGGGAATTTTCTGAATTGGATGGGGGATGGAGAGAAGACTTCAGCTTAATAAGTCATTCTAAAAACGGATTGTTGGATAAGCTGTTTGCTAGTTTTATTGGTACTGTACTTCTTTCATCTAGAAACAATGTCCTTGATATGTTCCATATTTTTAGCAAGGACTAGGACTGGAGTCTAATTTTAATTCTCTAAGGCAAGTGAGCGACAATGAGAACTGAGACATTAAGCCAAATGTTGCATCTTCCTTCCCACAGAATGTCCTTGTTGCCCGGGAAATGTGGTGTATAAGAAGCTAACCCATTAAGGAGTTATCTCAGCTTGCCAAGGCACAATCTTTCCCTATGTTAAATGGTTTTCTTTTCCCTTAGCAATCTAAATCAAATGCTTAAAAGCAGTTATTGGAGAACTCTAACCAAAATGTAAGTGAGCCATATAAGACAGATTGATGACACCTCAGTGCAGTTGTGCAAATAACCATAAGCAAATGCCCTCATTTGAGGAGACGTGCAAATTTTAAAATGTTACTCTGTTCTTTGCAAAAAATACTGTGGGAAAAGATTTAATTATCTTTGTAAACAACTGAGAGAATCTTTGTTTTCCAATCTAAAGTTACAGTGCAGTAGGAAGAAGGTTATCTTGACCTGCTTAAAATATCAAGTAAGGCAGGACAAAGGTGAAGGGAAAGCGCTAGAAGTCAATAAAGAGTTAGCTAGAATGGAGCAAGGGAGGATTATTTTGCATCACAGTTGTGAGAAAAAAAATAAGTCTCTATTCTTTTAAAGTTTCATGGAAGAAGCAGAGATTTAAAAGAGGACATAGGAAAAATAGGGAACTAATTGAAGACATCCTTTTCTAGCCATAAGAGGGTGGCACTTGGAGTAATGAGAGCAGATCTAAGAATTTACCTGCATACCCAAGAATGTCACACACACCCCAATCCCAATCAAGAAAGGCACATGGAAGTAGCAATAGCAATAGCACTTAAACTTATATACCACTTCACAGTGCTTTACAGCCCTCTCTAAGTGGTTTACAAAGTCAGCATATTGTCCACATTTTACCAATCTCGAAAGGACAGAAGGCTGAGTCAACCTTGAGCCTGCCAAATTGAGGCAGCCGGCAGTCAGCAGAAGTAGCCTGCAGTACTGCATTCTAATCACTGTGCCACCACAGCTCTTACATAGATTTCTTTATTGTATCACACCTATAAAAAGAATCTTACCAAACTAAAGCAGTCTTCTCCCTGCATGAGCCTAAACACAGAGAACTATGAGAGGGTTTTTTTTTACTCTCTTTCTCTCATACAAACTATCTGAGTGAGCTGTTTCTTACTTTTCTGGTATGCACCCCAATTTCTCCTGGGAATCCAGACCAATCAGTCCACTGCACAGAGCGAACCTTTAAGATCAGTCAGCTAAGAGACCTATTCAGAATTGCTTAAGACAAGTGGCCATATAGTAAATAAAGAAAAATATACATACATACATACATACATACATACATACATACATACATACATACATACGTGCCTCTGTGTGCTTCAGGAAATCAACCTCCAATCCTTAATTTCATTTTACATGTCAAACATTGTGACTTGGCCAGCACAAGAGGTGCTGCCTGGTTCCCCTATCAGACTTCATTATAGACGAATGCCTACATTCCAATTGGCTAAACAAAGGGCATAAAGAAGCATGGCAATACACAAACCAAGAGTCACAATAAGCACAGGATAAATACCAGGCCATTGTTTTGGCCAAAGCTGAGTACCAAATATGCTTTACAGGGTCTTTATGGGGTTCGCAATAGAAATGCCATATGAGCCACTATGCTGGAAGATCCAAAATGCTTACTAACAATAGGAGAATTAATGTGCTCCTCCTAGCTCACTTGCCAGTAGCTTTCTGTAATGGAACCCACCCAAATAGCAAGAGCACTTAGAAATAGAAATAGCACTTAGATTTAGCAACATAGTGCTTTATAGCCCCCTATAAGCCCCAACAATCTGGGTCCTCACTTTATCAACCTCAAAAGGATGGAAGGCTGAGTTAACCATGAGCTGATCAGCATCAAACTAGCAGTGGACAGATTTAGCCTGCAATACTGCATTCTATCCACTGTGACACCAAGCTCACTTGTTTTCTGACGTACCAAAGAACACTTTCATACATAAATAAATTGGGTAGAAAGGAAGAATCTAATTCAAGTGATACATTCTAATTATGATCCTTTCTTTAATATACTGTTCAGATGGTATATTCAAATATACGGGTTGGGGATCCCTAGTCTGTCATGTGGCCAGCATGACAAAATGCTGAAGGCACACTGTTACCTTCCCACCAAGGTTCCTATTTTTCTACTTGCATTTTTACATGCTTTCGAACTGCTAGGTTGGCAGAAGCTGGGACAAGTAAGCGAAGCTCATTCCGTTACGCAGTGCTAGGGATTTGACCTGCTGACTTGCTGACTGTCAACCTTTCTGATCAACAAGCTCAGTGTCTTACCTTTGCATAGCTGGGCTTAGAAACAGAAAGTATGTACTAGACATTTCCAAGAACACCATAGCTCTGGCTCAGTTCAATGTACCTCATTATCAGTATATCTTAATGTTTTGTTCCCAAAATGCTGAAGCAGCATGCAACTTTCCATCTGACCTTTTAGCTACATCTGCTAATTAAGTGCTCATTGGGGATACTTTTATGACAACATCTTTCCGTGTGCAAAGCTAAAGATCTTGGCTGTTCACATATTGATTGTGAGCTATAATCTTCATTTGCCAAAACAGGTTTTTTTGAAGTGTGGGGTTTTTTTTCCTCCCCCCCCCCCCCAAGAGTTACGAGGGGGGGGGAATGGAATTGTCAATAATGACAATTGTCTGGTATCATGGTTAATATTCTGGGTCAAAGCACATAGATCTCAGAATGAAGCATTGTGAGCTCTCTTACTGTATTATGTCTTTGCAAAGGGGGGGGGGGAGTTTTCATACACAGTTGAATTGCACAGGTGGTGTGGGGAATGAAGGCTGTCTTAATAAACCTCAGGGCTATCTTTTGTTCCTTTTCTTAGATTCAAGGACATGATATATAGAGAAATAACTCTAATGCTTTTCCCCATGATTTAAGCAGCTTTTATATACAATACCTGTGCTTTAGATTTGGAGACTAAATAAGCAAGAGGTGCTTGAGGGAATATCTCAATTTGCTCCAGATCACTCCAGAGGCAGTCTTGTTTAATTCAGTGCTTGAACCGGGAATGTGATTGGGAAAAAAGGAGCTTTGTTCTGCTATAATCTGGTATGAAAGTAAAGGAAGAGACTACTACCTTCAAGCACAACTGAATCATATTTGCAGGCAAACTACAGCTTTTAGTGAGATAAAGTATTAATGTGTTTTTTGTCCCAGGATAATTTTTCCACCCAATGTCAAGAGTTTTCTCCAAAGTGAGATTGGGTTACCAATGATGCTAGGATCAGAAGAATTACTTTGGTTTAAGGATAGCTCACTCCCTACTAAAACCAACAACATCCTCCACAACTATCACTATCACATTTTCCTTCAATGGATTTCTTTTATATGACTACAATCAAATTTACCAATAGGGTGTCAGGCCTGGAAGCAGTGGTGAAATCTTTTTTTCCCCACCAGTTCTGTGGGCGTGGCTTGGGGGGGTCATGTGATTGGGTGGGCATGGCCAACTTTTTTTTTTTCACTTTCAGCATTTTTTAAAGCTTATTAAAGCATTTTTCCCCCTACTGGTTCGGGAAAACTGGCAGGAAAAAAATTTCTTTAAAAAGCTTTTTAAAAAGCTTCCAACCATTGCATGGCTAAGCTGTGAGCAGCGTTATCGTCAGAAGCTTTTTTTAAAAGCATTTTTCCATGCCAGTTTGCCCAAACTGTCGGGGGGGGGAGGATGCTTTAAAAAGCTTTAAAAATAGCTTCAAAAAATCGCTACGAGCTGAGTGATCGTCGGAACCTTTTTTTTTTTACTACCGGTTCACAGAACCAAGGACAATTATCCCTACAAGTTTGACTGAACCAGGCTGAATCAGAAGCATTGCACCCCTGCCTAGAAGCCATCTTTTGCATTGGAACTTCAGGCCTGCCATATTTAATGTTGTGGG
>JAPKID020005012.1:0-11360 GCA_026931265.2 Tropidonophis doriae | reverse complement strand
GTGCTCCTGGGGGGTTGGGGGTCAAAAATGAGCAAAAAACCAGCCCCATTTATCGCGAAAACGGACCATTTTTGTGTCAAATAAATTGCATGCATAGCCCTATAGAGGCTTATAGAGTGCTGCTGGGGCCTGATGGAGGGAGAAACGGCCCGTTTGAGGCTAATTTCTGCCCTCCCCAGCCTCTGGAAGCCTCCATAAGGCTAGGCACAGTCAGTTTGGTGAAAGGGGCGGGATTCCAGGAGGCAAAAAAATGCTGTATTCGATGTATAATGCACCCAGATTTTCAGCCTCTTTTTAGAAGAAAAAAGGTGCGTCTTATACTCCGAAAAATATGGTATTAGTAACCAGGGTTGAAGCACTCTGGCACAGTACAAAAAGAACAATTCTCCCTTCCCATAACTGGATAAAATCTGTTCTGTACTTGTGGAAAGTTTGTTTTGTCATTGTTTAATTATCAGAACTTTGTGATAATTGCTTCGGGATGGCACCAGCGTATTCTTTTTCCAATGCAGTGAGATGAAGTGACTTTCATATGAGATACTAATTTTTTTCAGCTATTACACTTATGCAAAGTTTTACTTAACAATTTATTAAACTATAATTTAAAGGACTACATAGTTTATTGCAAACTATGTTGGCAAAAAAAACTAAAAAGAGTAGTGTTGTACCCACTGCATTTATTTAAACTCACCTGGGGCAAGCAACAGTTGTGGGCAATATAAAAATCACCCCTGAAAGCAGATAAAAAGGAGAGAAGTTCACTTAGTCTTTGCATTGTGTCTGTGTGTGCCACACTAAGCATGGACAACAGAAAGAGAAGAGAATTGTCTGAGAAGCAAAATTATGGAAATATATCAACAATCTCAAGGTTAAGTCTATTCCAGAGATCTAGATTTTCCTTTGTCCACAGTGCGCAACATTATCAAGAGGTTTGCAACCCATGGCACTGTAGCTAATCTCCCTGGGCGTGGCAGAAGAGAAAAATTGATGAAAGGTTGCAACGCAGGATAGTCCGGATGGAAGATAAGCAGCCCCAAACAAGTTGCAAAGAAATTCAAGCTGTCCTACAGGCTCAGGGAGCATCAGTGTCAGTGCAAACTATCCGTCGACATTTAAATGAAATGAAACGCTATGGCAGGAGACCCAGGAGGACCCCACTGCTGACACAGAGACATAAAAAAGCAAGACTATAGTTTGCCAAAATGTACTTAAGTAAGCCAAAATCCTTCTGGGAAAACGTCTTGTGGACTGATGAGACCAAAATAGAGTTCTTTGGTACAGTACATCATTCTACTGTTTACCGAAAACGGAATGAGGCCTACAAAGAAAAGAACACAGTACCTACAGTGAAATATGGTGGCAGTTCAAAGATGTTTTGGGGTTGTTTTGCTGCCTCTGGCACTGGGTGCCTTGACTGTGTGCAAGGCATCATGAAATCTGAGGATGACCAAAGAATTTTGGGTCGCACTGTGGAGCCCAGTGTCAGAAAGCTGGGTTTGCGTCTGAGATCTTGGGTCTTCCAGCAGGACAATGGCCCCAAACATACTTCAAAAATACCCAGAAATCAATGGCAACAAAGCACTGGAGAGTTCTGAAGTGGCCAGCAATTCATCCAGATCTAAATCCCATTGAACACCTGTGGAGAGATCTTAAAATTGCTGTTGGGAAAAGGCGCCTTTCCAATAAGAGAGACCTGGAGCAGTTTGCAAAGCAAGAGTGGTCCAAAATTCCGGGTGAGAGGTGTAAGAAGCTTATTGATGGTTATAGGAAGCGACTGATTTCAGTTATTTTTTTCAAAGGATGTGCAACCAAATATTAAGTTAAGGGTCCTAATACTTTTGTCCAGCCCATTTTTGAAGTTTTGTGTGACATTATGTCTAATGTGCTTTTTTTCCTCCCTTTTTTTGTTTTGTTCCAATACACACAAAGGGAATAAACATGTGTATATCAAAACATGTGTTAATGCAATACTTTTCTGTGAGAAATACTTGATTTTCTGGAAAAATTTCAAGGATGCCAACACTTTTGGCCATGACGTAGAAGGAAAATGCTGGGGGACGGGATAGAGTGGGTAGTTCCTCCAATAGGAAGGTGCAAATTGAAACTAAATGCTACAAAATTGTTTTCTGGGGGAAGAACTGAACCAAAAGATAAATAATATCAGCTTCTCACATCATTTCGGGTACTGAAATGATATGTAAGAATGATCTTGGGAGACCAGGAGAAGACATACTGCCCACAGAATGGGCAGATAAAAGGAAGCTTAGCTCAGCTGCAGTGTGAGAAGAACGAGAGAGTCAGAAGGGGCCCTCACTAAGTTACTGGCTATAATGGTGATGGCCGGGGAATTGTACTTTCAGATTTCTGTTAATGTATTTTTACAATAAAGTAGAATATAGCCATGATTTCCATCTGCTGTACCTGATAAGGCTGACATCAAGTCTGAAAGTATAATTCTGCTGCCTTCTCCTTTGCAAGCTGAGAAGTTAGGGAGAGTCCTTTTTGAGCCTTGCGCTCTGCCCATTATACAGCTCTGGGCTACGCTATCTCTTATCTGACTGTTCCCTAGGCAACATTTCTTTGGCTGATCTTACAAGGTTATTGCCACATACCATTATGGGTACACATATGGAAGCAACCTATTTTTAAGCTAAAATGATAATGAAAGGTTACAAATCATGGGTTGCGGAACTGTGTATTTAAATAAAATCTAAGAAATAAATTGTAATACTGTTATTGCCTTACTATAATTGCCCTCCTATAATTAACATGTAATTACAGGTCTATCTAGCAATAGTAATTTGGAAAGAAACAAAAGATTTAAAACAGGTTTTGCATGAAAATATTTTGAAGTGTTAATTGTGAGATTGGCCTATCTATTATTCTAATATGTAACAATCTTATTTTGGGGCTAAATAAAGCTTAATGTAATATGTGTAGAATGACTGTAATGAGTAGTGACCAGATTCAGTGCAACATATTATACTAATCAATATTTTAAATAGCAACTGTACCACACTCTATAGGCCACAAAATATTTCTAAAATATAGAAGATAGATGACAACCTTGTTTTTGCCAAAAATTGAATATTTAGATCAAGTTTTCTAGTTAGATTTGTAATAACAATATATTTTTGATACCTGCAAGATTATCAATCTCCTTCTCTTGCAGCAGACTGACGGCATCATCATCCCCTTCTAGCATGAGTTCAGTTTCAGCATTTTGGTTGACAACTGCTTGACTTCGAAAGGTTTTCTTTGATTTTACCACATCTTCTTCAGTTCCTATAAAATAAACATTGTCTTCATTCAACATTTCAGTTTAGTTTAAACGTCCATTAAATGTTTTCAAATACAAAATTAATTTGTACTTCAAAATATTTTTTCATACCTTTACAAAAAACAGATGTAATGTTTTAGACAAAGACATGTTAGGATTATTGGGTTAATATTATATAAACTTCGAAATAAAAGATATAACCTTTACAAAATGAAAGTATCACACTAAATTACTGATAAGACACTTTTACTAGAAATACACTAGCCATTTGGTTGAATTTGGTCAATGTGCAGTTTAACAATTCATATAAATCTTCTTGAAATTAATTTTTGTTTTACAATATGAAATATACAATTTTAAAGAAGTTCTGTAGTATGATAGAAACTGCAGGGTTTTTTTTGTCATTCTCCATCATTTAGTTTGCCACAATGTAATAAACATTTATCTAAATGAAAGTGTGGAACACTGAAAGCTGCCCTTCAATCAACGTATCCTTTATAAATTAGAATTCCATTTATCAAAATTATAGAAAGAACTATAATGGCACAGGGGGATGGCTCATTACAAGGCTTATAAATGCTGTTCTTACAAAAAAATGGTTTAACACCTAACAAATCAAACATTGATTGGGCACAGAATTTATTTGAGATCATCTATCTTCAGAAAACATGCTATACTGAATGGACTTTTTGTCCTCACTACACATTAATCAAAAAAATTAACAAGCAGCTTCTATAAACCCCTGTATTACCTTGCATTCTGAAATACACAATATATTCTGAGCAGATTTGTTACAGATATTCTAGTAATACAAGTCTAAAGAGGTATATAAGCATTCTCAAAAGACAGATCAATATTTTTCACCTTCAAAACAGACGGGCACAGAATCAGTTTAAAAATGTCTTTGCTTTGAATTATGCACAGCTAATAATACTCTGAACATGATATAATAAAGGCCAACATTATTGTGACTATTTAGCATTTTTATAATTAAGCATTCAGATTAAAAATTGATATTACTTTTGGTGAAGATAATTGTTGTGTGATGAGACAACCAATAAATAAATAAATATGTATATGCATATGCATATGTATATATGTATATTATCATTAACATTTTATGAAGGGATACTGCTAATATTAAGATTCCTTGTTTATGATCAATTATACTAGCATTGTAAGGTTATTGGACCTTCATTTTTATTTCATTAAACATTGGCCAGGATCCTAATTGCATTTTGGAATATTGATTGTGTTCATCTACTGTTATTTTTCATTTTATTTCTTTTTAGTCTTTAAATATAGCAAGAATCTTGACCATTCAATATTTAAATTGGATATATATTTAAATGTTGTAAAATATATCAAATAATAAGCAACGTTATTTAATAAGGTAGTCAGCATTAAGTAACACATTAAGAAGCCTTGGGATTTATAAAATAATTTCATTATTTGACAACTTTATTCTAATACATGGCATAAATACCTCTATATCAATTTCTGTTTTATTTATAGGATTTAGAGTGTAGTTATTGTGTTCCACACTCAATATTTAATCAAAAAATGTTTAAACACATCATATTTTGTAATATAGGCTTGCCTTCTAAATTTTAATATTAATGGCAGTATTTTGGTAACTTTTTATTACAGGCCACAAGCCAAGTAACTAATCAAAAAGTTAGATAAAATAAAAGATAAAATATCTATTTTTTTGTTTTCAGAATTTAGACTGTCACAGATAAATTTAAAAAGATAACTTATATTTTCATTCTAAATTTGGTATACTTAAATTATTGCAAATGTAGATTTATGTTAATTTATTTATGTTAATTTACTCTGCCTTAATATCTGATCTGTATTCTTTTTTAGGAACTCAGGGGAGGCCCTTCAAATTTCCTGTTAAATACATGAATTTAAGGAAAATTCCTAAATTATTATTTTTTGTATGTAGCAACAAAGACATTTCTTGGTCTTTTGGAAAAGTGCATGCAACTTTAGAGATATTTGTATTCTTTTTCCCTTGCCCTAACTTGCGTTCTTTGACCATTTTAAATTTCCAAAATAACAATATATTATTTTGCTAATTTTTTTGTATAAGATATAAATGGAATACAACACTATACTACCATTGCCATGAATAATTAAGGTTTAGGCCATATTCACCTAGCTAAATTTTATCAGTCAATATTTATTATGTTATTTGCTGAAGGCTACAACTGTATTAATTCAGCATAAATGTAAATACTGAGAAATGTATATATTCTAAATGATAGCTACAGTGAAAGACAGAAAAATAATGGATGGAAAATATACCACAGTATGGATCAAAATTAAATGGATTCTCCCGTCAATACCATGGAGAAAATAAGATACACAACATGTTTCAAACTGCTGCACATCTTGACTAAATATATTAACAGAATTAGCCCTAATGGTTTTATGAAAAATGTAGTTGGATCATGGAAGATTTTTTTAAAATATATATTTCTATACCTTGACTTATGACTTAAACACACTAAAGACACTCACTTGGATCAAAAGGAAGAGTATACTAAATAATTCTATTGATAAAATGCATAAGGTATGAGCTCACGTTATAAGCATCCTCTACTGTACCTACCAACTTTTTTAAAAAAAATGAAAAGTATTGTTTTATATAATTAATCAGGAAGATCACTATTATTTTTTTAATTCAATAACAAGAATAAAAAGAATAATTGAATAATTCTAATACATTGAAATTAAATGTATTAGTAGTAGGTAGAGCATAATATTAGATTTATGGACCACCCATCTTGTCTAGAGGTGACTTAAAAGTATGTTGAGTAGGAAACCAAAACTATTATGAAGCCAAACAAAACTGGCCATTCATTCAATGCAATAAATCTTTCCTCTGAATGTGTATGTGTCTGCATTTTACCCTCTTCTTTTCCTTTCTATGCACACATTTCATAAAGCATGAGAAAACAACCATAAAATACAAAAACAGAAGTTTTTTTAAAAGCATTTGACACATCAACATTGATTTGGGTAACATCCATATTTTCTTCTCAAATGTCACTTAAACTTGTAAATTCTCATTTCGATTCTTCAGGTCACAGCTGGTTCTAGGTATGCAAGCTAAACATCAAAGATTACCTGCGGTGTCCATAAGTCAGTTCAAGGCTACTTGAATAAATGCACAGACAGTATGTGGCTGATTTTAGACACGAGTAGACTGAAGAGCAAAAAAATAAAAAAAATTCACATCCAAATCTAAGTCAAACACACAACTCAGTTCAAACAAACTACTCAACATCATAACTCATTAACATCTATTTGACTTTAGTCACTAATTTCATTTTAAAGGTAAAGTGGAAATAAAGATACAGTTAGTTTAGAAGCTGTGATACTAACCAAAAGAGAATTCTGCTTCTTTCAGAATTCATTCCACATCTTACTTCAGTGAATTATAGATAAAGCAATTTATGCAGTGATTTTTCTTTCATCTTTGAAGAGGACTGGCAGAATGGAAAGTTAATTCATTTTAGTGTTACCTAAATGTACTGACAGGAAATTCTAATGTTTCCAAACATCTGGAAATCAGCTTCATGGGATGATTTCTTTTCTTAAAGAATGCTTTTTCTTATATTTTACAGCTTTGTGTGGCTTCGAAAAGTGTGTCAATATAACTAAAGTTATATTATATTGTTTTCACAATAAAACAATACGCTCAAGGAAAAAATATACTTTACACAATAAAAATGTAAGGTGAAACTTTCTTCTTGCTTCTTTCTGAAACTACTTAGTCAGTGCGCAACTTTTACTATTATTGTCTTAAGTTCTTAAATAATCATAAATAGTCTCTTTTAAAATCCCACTACCTGATAAAGTACAAATTCTTTTCTAAGCAATATTATTATTTTTTATTCATTATTTTATTGTCTATGATTATAAGGTTAGTGTAAAATAAAGATATTCCAAATATAATCATATGATTGCAGTATACTATCAGGCTGAAACTGAGGAATATGGCAAGAAGGCATTTGAATTTATTCACAACTGGGTGTGACATAAACTAAACAATTTCTGGCCTGATTCCTGCCAAGCACATCATTATTCTGGTATTAGCAAAATAGCAAAGAGTACCTTGCTAACTGAATCATATGATCTAAGAATACACCAGAAGAAGGTACCAACCTTTTAGAACTATTGTATCTTGAAGTACTATCAGGATGTAAGATGTCAGTTGATACACTCCACTAGTAAGTTCTTTACAAATTCTCAAAAATATCTGAAGTTCACCTTAGCTCCGTTCTACCCAAAATTCTAGGGGTCTTATTTGTATGGTTCTTGAGCTAAAATCTGAAATACATTCCGAACTTCTCTGTCAGTTTAGCAGTATTGTATTACTGTGATCAGTAATAATTAAAACATCAAGGTGATAAAGGTAACAGCATTAAAACCATTGCTTTTCAGAAGTATTTAGCATAAGAACTTAAAATAGCTTATGAAGGTGATAGTTAAATTCTACTTAATTATTTTTTTATGCATTTATTAATATAACTACCTTATTCTTTACTCAAAACCATTCTGAAATAATAATTGTCCATGACAGATTGAACTGAATTTTGATTGAACTCCTACAGTTTCTAATGTCTTTTGATTTTAAATAACTCTCTATATAATTCTTCCTCTAACAAAGAATGTAAGATGTTGCTTTTTTAAAAATCTCTGTATTAGAAGATCAGTAAACACAGCATTACAACTCAGGTTGGTAAAGTGGCAGAAAATAAAAACAATAATTTCATAAAACGTTTCATGTAACAGTTTTGTTCAGATGTGGACATTAAAGTATATTATTATTTATCATTTCTTGGGTGCGTTTCCTTCTGCATTAACTGTAGAAGGTGATGCTGTACGATACAACATGATCGCCACTTAAAGAAAACAGTGGTAAACTAACTAAGAAAATACTTTTTTTTAAATTCAAAAAGTTTTATTGGTTTTTACAATTTTATCTCAAGGGAAGGGTAAATAAGGTATACAAGAAATATTTTGGAGGCATCCATATCGGGGGTGCTTCCAAGGCTTCATGCAAAAGTTAATTATTTTAAAATACTTTGATTTATTTCCTATTCTAGATCTGTAATTCCATATTTTGTTCCCAATATAACCTGATGTCAAAAGGACATGCAAAAGAAGGACAGTTTCTCATTTGTCTTTCCTGTAAGATATATTAAGAGGCATGACTGTCCTGTAATCATCACAACTAATAAACTATCTTTGATAGTTTTATACTTCATGACTTTATAGTTTTTTTAAAAAAAACACCTGCTAAATTTCAGAATTGCGATTGTGATATTAGTTAGCCCTGCACTATTAATATCACTAATTTATTACTGATTATCACTTATTTATCAATATTAATGTAAGCCTTGTTCTTTAAGAAAATTTCATAGCCATCCCTCACTTTTTATGTTTGTTTGAAACAAAACAATATTTTTTTAAATTAAAAGTTCATACTGAAATACAAGCTAAAAAGTAGAAAAAAAGAACAAAAGGTTATATTTTATGCTTATCAATAATGTTTATACCAATGAATTCATAACCAAAATATAGTGAATACACAAGCCTTGATAATGTTACCTAGTTTGGTAGGCAGAAAACAAGCATGCTCAGAGAGCACCAAGGAGCCCTTATAGAGAATACAAGTTATTCTTGTAAGATATCAAGAATTTCTGCCATAGTAACACATATTGCTACATCCTTTGATTAATAGAAAATTGCTTTACTAAAAAAGATAGATCACACATTACTGACACGATTCCTTGACATTTGCAATAATAATCCTTTTCCAACTTCTTAATATATATTTTTTCTGACACTCCCCCCTCTCAATTCTTGATGCAACCACACTTTCCCATAAACATTCACATTCCAAAAACTTGGTATGTACTTGATAATTATATTAACATCTTTAACATTTAAAGGTTTCTGCATAAATTTAGGGAGTCCACTATATCCTAAATAAAATGCTTTTATCTCAATCTGTATATACTATTTCAGCATTTTTAAGAACCTGAGGCCATTGCTATGGTTTTATATATATTTCAGTTCTTTAGTCCATGTTTGAAATAGTTCATATATGTCTATTTTAAAAAATATTCTTGAGCTCAACAGAAGAAAACATATCTAGTTCAGGGTTGAACTATGGTGTTGTCCTTGGTGTTTAGTTCAATTTTTTTAATACTTCAACTTATTTATTTCCGTATATCTGGAAATATTATGGATATATAAAATACCAAACATTTAATATAATCAGAAGAAATCACTTAACTATCATAGCCTCTAAAATGCTCAGGTTCATGTAACACTTTTTTTTTTTGCTGAGACATTGTGAAAACCGTATCTATAAAATCCTATCACATGCCAAATTACCAAAAGAAGTTGATTTATTTTGAAATAGGTTTTTAAAGAAAGCGAATTAGGACTAGGACTCTCCCAGGTTCCAATGAAATTACATTTACTATAAGAGGTCTATTTGCCATTTAATATATAAGAAAAAATTTAAAGAGAGAGAGAACAAAAGAGAGAGAGAAAGAAAATATCCTATTATAGAATCTAAAATTTAAAACTAAAGGTAATTATTGTAGGTGACATTACAGAATTTAAGAAGAAATATTGGATTCAAATTATTTTAAAAACAATTTAATTTATATGCCATGTAAAAAAAATACAACATCTAAAATGTTGGATGTTATCTTATTCTTCAGTGTTTAGTTACATAAGGAAATTTAGTATCATAATGGTTGGACAGATAAAGACATCTGACCTTATATGTTGCAATTATCAATAAAAATCTCCCAAGTGGCATGTTTGGATAATTTGACCCATATTATACATATCTTTAATTTCATTTTATCTTAAGCTACCAGAGTGCTGTCTTACAACACAGACTAGTAAATAAGATGGTGGCTACTTGTGATTTGGTGACACTATATTGTAAAAAATATATGGGAAAAATAATAAGCTTCAAAAAACTATTTTAATAATGATTGCCCTGAAATATATTTTGCAAAGAGCAGTCATAATGATGTTATTTCCCTAAATAAAACAAATAGCTACTGCTCAAGACCAAAGGACATAAAGGACACTTGCAAGAAAGAATTGGATCAATTTTAAAGTGATTTTCATTTCATGCTTCCCCAACTCCAGTAAGCTGACAATATACTCTGATTATGTGAACTGTCTGTGAGTAACATAGAAAAGGTTATTAAAGGAAGAGGTGGAAATGGAATGCACTTTTTATATTGACAGTTTTGCTAATAGAGTGTACTGGCTTTCAAAGCCATGCAGCATTTTCACTATTTAATTTTCACATTTTTTTCCTTCATCTAAACACAAGTTTAAAATGTAACTTTAACAAAAATCTGGTTTATTCAGAAAGGCAAAAAACGTATTAAATGTTTATGCCGACAGAGTTATTTCCAAAATAACCCAAAATATGTTATTGAATATATAATAGCCAATTATAATACATTTGCAAATTATGCACTTGCAACATAATATAACAAACAAAATTCTTTGAAAAATAATGATAAAATTTATTTTAAGGAAAATGTTAACTGTAAATAAACTCAGATTAAGGTAGTTTTATACCCTTGCACATCATTTTTCCCCTAGTTGCCACTTTTCTATTTGGTACTTAGTGGCACCAATACAATATAAAACCCAAACCCAAATAAACTTGCAAACAAAAACAAATAATAGGAAGGTTTTTAAGCAAAGCAGGTTTACATGCTTTTCTCATTTTCATTGCTTCCATTAAGGTCATCTTTATTAGATTGAAAAATAGATGAGACTGATGAAATCTGGAAGTCTTCTGAAGACAATGCATGGTAAAAAAGAGAATTTTCTAGAACAACATCCCCCGTGGATAAATGTGGTAAGGAGCAGCAGGAGACTGCCTTCCACTTTCATCCTTGGAGCATTCCCCCCCCCCCCCCCACAATCCTAGTTAATGGAAATGATTTACTTCATTAGTTTACACACAGATGTGAAGATGAACATCCAGAGTGAGAATATGGGTTAGTGTATT
>JAPKID020005011.1:0-11360 GCA_026931265.2 Tropidonophis doriae | reverse complement strand
CTTCCGGTAGGCCCATTTTTCACCCTCCCTGAGCCTCCACATGTGCCCTTCCCTAAACTGCATCCAAAATGGGTAGCGTGGGGACTCCTGAGAACTACACATAATCTTAGCTCAAGGTTATTGCAGCCCATACCATCTTTATAGAGTTAATTTTATTAGTTACAAAGAATATATTTTTTTCTTCCAAATCCACAGTTGGATGATTGAGGAAGATGAAAGCAGATAGTGAACAGTGTAATTTGAGGGAAGAATGATAGAATACAGTGTTACGTGTATTAAGTATGCTTATAATAGATCATATTTTGTTTTATGGTAACCTTCCAAGAGTTCCCAAAATTATGTGATCTCACTCTTAATGATAGAACATTGATTGATAGATCAAATTAATCTGATTTTTTATCAATGGAATATTGTTGTACCTCCATGACTGGAAAAAAGATGCATAGATATTCAAATCAGACATAACACATATTTGATGTGTTTCCTTTTGTATTTGCTGGTGAAAGTTTATTGGATATAAATTAAAATATAAACAAACTGTGAGGAGCTAAGTCGATCACGGCCTTGGGTTCTGATTACCTATTATTTTCGGCAGATATTCCAGGTTCAATATACAATTTAGTAGAATTATTTGCTATGAGATGATCAGCAAATAAATTAAATAAATAAATGTTCCCAGAACTGTATCATGATCTATATAAATAAAAATGTAAAATAGTTTGTGCAAAGCCGCTAATCTCAGAAAGTACTGCATTGATCGGCACCAAATTTTCACACGTTTCCAAGGACTTCTGACACAATCATACGTACATTTTGTGTGGCTGGCACATGTGTATCATGTGCAAGCAGCACAAATGTAAAAGGTACGCACTTCTCAGTTTTTCACCTCCCTGTAGCTCCTCCCATCCGGCTGCTTCTGATGATGTATCATGCACACACCCCTCACATTTTCAACAGTCATTTCCTCAGCAACCGAATAAGCATCCAGGGGAGGCTCACTCCCAGGTGCCTCACTTTTGGTCCCAGGAGGCTGTATGGACACCTACTAGGTCCAAAACTAGCCTGGAGGATGACACACTCCTAGGTGGCCCATTTTTGATCCCAGGAGGTTGTATGGATGCCTACTAGGCCCAAAACTAGGCATGGGGATGACACACTCCCAGGTGGCCCATTTTTGGTCCCAGGAGGCTGTATGGATGCCTACTAGGACCAAAACTAGGCATGGGGGTAGCACACTCCCAGGTGGCCCATTTCTGGTCCCAGGAGGCTGCAAGGTAGATAGGTAGGTAGGTAGGTAGGTAGGTAGGTAGGAAGGCAGATAGAGAGAGAGAGAGGCAGGGAAAATACAGTAGTTAAGTAGGTAGGTAGGTAGGTAGGTAGGTAGGTAGGCAGGCAGGTAGGTAGGTAGGTAGGTAGAGAGAGAGAGAGAGAGAGATAGGGAAAATACAGTAGGTAGGTGGGTAGGTGGATAAAGAGAAAGAAAAATATAGTAGGTAGGTAGGTAGGTAGGTAGGTAGGTAGGTAGGTAGGTGGATAAAGAGAGAGAGAGGGAGAAATACAGTAGGTAGGTAGGTAGAGGGATAGATAGAGAGGGAAAAATATGGTAGGTAGGTAGGTAGGTAGGTAGGTGGAGAGGGGGAAAATACAGTAGGTAGGTATGTTGGGGGTTATACGATGGTTGTGGGTACGTGTTTGTGTGTATAGGTGTACATCTACACACAGATTGGTTGGCCATTTAAGCAGACTGGGCCACAGTAACTTGTGGCCGGGTACAGCTGGCTTTTTAATAACATTTTTACATGTACATTTTACTTAGGTTCATGTTCTGTTTACAGCAAATATTTCATTAGTTATTTTGTTTCATAGTAATTAACTGCATGACACAATATGTCCCTCTGTGTACATGCATATACATAGACACACACACCAGTTAAAGTGTTTTATGTTGTACATTGGTGAAATATAAAGTTGGCCTGAAAGATACATTTTTAAAAATAAACTAATTTCTAATGTTGATGTCTGACTAAAAAGTGTCTGTTTCTTCTTTTGTTTTTCAGTTAATGAGACTGATAACATTGGGCCTTTGCATGAAATCAGTATTACCAATTCCTCATCGTTAAACTTCAGATTGTCTAATCTAAGCATCAGCACAAAGTATAAATTCTATGCAAGGGCCTGTACAGTGCAAGGATGTGGAAAAGCTATTACAGAGGAAGGAGTAACAGTAAACCATGGCAGTAAGTTAAAAGCAGGGTTGAATGCCTGCAAATGTAATCTTAATTTTAACATCTGGGTATTGGACCTAAGAAGAGTGCTTATCATTAAATGGATGATACTTAAGGCTTCAGCAGGTTTCATATCACGATCTACTAAAAAATATTCCTCACCATTTTGTCTTTTTCTTTTCTTTTCTCTGAATATACTGTGCATTTGCAAAATAGCTACCTATGATAATGCTGTGAAGACATGGATTTATTTTGCCTTGCAATCTTGTTAACATAAATAGCTCAATACCATGAATATTAGTGTGTGCAACCCTTCAGAGCAGTATTTCATGTCAACAACAACATGACAAATGAAACACTCCTCAAAGGTCCTTCATACAGTAATAACCTTGTCTCTTACATAAGATCCAAGAGAAGCATCCTGTTGAGTCACTATATATGTGGCATCCTATTACAGGAAGCTCCTATATTGCTTCACTGCTCTCTCTTTCAGAGCTACTCTCATTCTTCCTTCATCTTTTAAAGGAGAAGGCTGAGAACAGCTTCTTCAGCAAATTCTACAGGAGAAGTCTGAAAGAGCTTTCTCCTGAAGAGTTGCCCACAAGCTTCCATGGTTGAAAAGTTCTGCTCGGACTTGAATGTTCTGGCAACTGCAGAAAATTGCATAGCAAAGATTTTCCTGAATGGGTAGCTCCAGAGCAGATTTCAGGAAGTCCCATGGTACATGCTGAAGGTCAAAATTTTCACAGCACTCATATATGAATCTTTCAGTTGATCACTTCTGTGATGGGTTACAAGGTATCCTCCACAGACCACTTACCCACTTGAGAATAGATAATGGTGCAGAGAAGCTCTTTTGGTGGCACTCAATTGTCCCAAATGTTTGCTAGGTGATGACCAATTGAGGAAAAGTAGCAGCATGACAGTCACAAAGGTGCTTTTTCAGGAGGCAACTGGACTTCCTTGGTTTTTTTTTCTTTTGAAAATGTTTCACTTCTCATCCAAGAACCTTCTTAAATGAGAAGCAAAACATCTTCAAAAGAAGAAACAAGGAAGTCCAGTTGCCTCCTTAAAAATCATGTTTGGGACAACCATATCCTGGATGACTGAGAATCTCTACAGACTTTCAGCAGCATGACAGAATATATGTTTTCGTGACACTTTCTTTCTTCCAACCATAGATAGCAGGAAATAAAATCAAGTAGTGTGGAAAAGCTCCTTTGATTCAAGAGGTTTGATCCACAATTCAAATCACTTATTTAAACAAACCTGTGTAACTCTATGCCATTTTACTGAGCCAAAGAATATTGTTTATAAAGGCGGAAATGATACCACATAGGTCTGTTGTTATAATAATCAAAAATATAATTATATTTAATTTGACAATGTTTGCTGCAACCACTTTTAATATACACATGGACAAATCTGAAGCCAATATTTAATTGCAACTTTTTAAACTGTAACATTCAGGGGGTTCATGAGATGAACCATTTAATTTCCAATTAAAGCCCCATTAGCACAGTTACATCCATCATTCAGCTGAAATATGATCAGATGGGTGACTTACAACTCTGTCTCTGTAGCTGTAGAACCAACTAGATATTAATTGGTAAAATTAAGTGAGATTGGCACACCAATTTGCCAGACGGAATGAGCTAAATAGAAAATGCCCAAGTTCATCAGTGTGAATTACATACAATAACAGTGTTGACAGGGAACAGTTAAATATTTGTCTTGTACTTAATAGCTTATCTTCTTAGAATAGAAGTGCACTCCATTTAAATCAGAAACTGGGACTGTGGAAGGCTCACCAACATTGTTTCAAAGAAGAGAGAATGTCTTTGAAATTCTGTTGAAAACACAATAGTTCTTTTTTCTGTGGAAGATATAGTTGAAACTTTCAAGCAGAACCAGAATATCAATATTAGCACATCATAACAATGGTTGCTTTTTGGTTTGACTGGTTTTACTGGAACATGATTTGCTTGTTCTATAGCCCAGACAAGCATGCAATATTCTGCACTGGGTAGATTAATTTGTAGTATAATAATCCAATAGTGTGGCAATGGTATAATACAGCCACTGATAAGGCACTTTAAGATGTTTTAACAGGAACACAGTAATGCCCCTGTTAAATTTCACAGTAATTGTCCCACTCTACTTTGACTTGGTCAGGCCTATTCAAAATACTTGACACCACAGTTTTAACAGGCTATTGGTAATATTTAAACATACTGAATTTATTTAGCTTTCAAAAGTGAAGTTCAAGAGGAGGTACAATTTCTATCTTCAGACATTTGAACCAGGCAGTTTGTAAACTCTGTTGTAGATGTTACTTTTGCTTTGAGAGTTACCGTTAAATTGATGGGTATGTATTATGATAGTTTTAATGTATGTATACCATGCAGAGTCACTGCTATGAAATAGGAATCTTCATATAATGGATGAATGGGTACTAGATAGATAATAAATTTATTTGTTGTATTAAATTATTGCTCGATTACCTCCAAAGTATTCATTTTTGTAAGGCTCCAAACTCAAGAGAAATCTGGATTTACAGTTTAGTATTTAATATTAAATGGGTTCTTTGATATAAAAGAAGAAGAAAGCTGAAGAGCCTGTGGATTTTATTCTCAGTTCTCAACTTCTGGATAATAAAAACAAAAATTAAGCTTGTGGATTTCTTAAGCTAATAACTATACTTCAGTGACCTTTAATAAATATTCCCTAAAATATTTTGTCACTAATGTATTATGTATTTTCTTTCATGGTCTTCATCTTTTATCTTTTCAAACTACTATTGCATACTGCAATGTATACATAGGGATATTATTTATCTCCCTTGGGTACCAAATATAGCTCTAAAATGAACTCCCAGACTATCCTTAGTGGATTTGTACACTAATGAAATCTTTGCAGATATTTTACAGAGGAAAATATGGCTGAATATTAATGTGAAATTTTTTATAAAAACCCAAAACCTGTATCAAAATCTCCTTATCCAGCAGTTAATATTAATTGGATATCTGTGGTGCGGCAGACTCATTTCTATTTGATTAAGTCTTTAAATAGCTTTATGATATCCTTTTATTTGCTTTTTGTTTGACTTCATTACAACTTTAGTAAAAGTAAGGCAGGGAAAACTCAAATCATTATGGCTTTTTTGGAGATATTTCAAACTAAGCACTTCACTGACACTGATGGATAGACGGATAGATGGATAGACAGAAGTTGCAAAAAAAGGTTTGATAGAATATAGCAGCATAAATATTAAGATTAAAGCAATAAGATTATGAATAGAGCAGCATGTACATACACAAATACATCCCAAGGCACCACAGTATTTGTTTCTTAAAAATTCAGCATCAGCAAGGTAAAAAAAATAAAAATGTACAAAATGTAGCTGCCTTAGTAAAGCTCTGCAAACGATCCATATTCAAAATACTCCTTGTACACTAATTATAATAGCATGTGGATAATAGCTTGCAACATCACTACAGTAGTCTTTAGATTTTCATATGCTAGGAAAACAGTTTTTAGATTTGCAGATCTGCAGCAAATGCCTTTAAAAAAGGAAAGAAAGTAATAACTGGCAGGTATGCAGATGTGAGATATCTTCTATAGGTAGCTCTTGACCTATGTTCATTCATTCAGCAAATTACAACATCATTGAATAAATGCCCTTGGAGATCCAAGCATTATAGCACTCCATGATCATGTGATCATGATTTGGGTGTTTGGCAACCAATTCACATTTAACAACCAGTTGCAGTGATCTGCAGTCATGTGATCTCCATTTGCAACCTTCCTTCCTGACTTCCCAGAAAGTCAGTTGTGAAACTGGCAAGGAAGGTCAGAAGTCACATCAGGGTACATCTTTCTGTGCTCATGCCACCTCCAGCCACTCATATCTTGACCATCACTATGACTTCTTCCTACCCTTGCGCTTGTCTTCACACCTCTGTGCACCTCACTAATGTACACTGCACCTTCATGAAGTTTCTTGCAACCTTATGCTCCGTCTCTATAACAGTTCCTTGTATCCTCATGTAACCCAGAGTCTACTGGGCACCCCTTCACCCACCTATCATCAACAACTTGGCCTCAAATGCCATCATCATTGAGGACTAATTGCTCTGTTCAGTTTTCTTCATCTCCACATCACCCCATCAATATCAGTAGAGTCTCTGCCAAAATGGATAAGATAGAAAACATCCCAAAAGGTTAACAGTAACTCAATTATAAAAAGAGAACCATTGCTCAATCTTAGTGCTTAGGCCAATAAGAAAAAATTGAAATAGCAATGTTCTAAATCTATAGCATTGATTCTAAGATTGAAACAAAACAGTCCATTTTGCCTTGACCGTGAAACTACCTTGAATTACAGAAAAGATGTTTCAAGGTCAAAATGCTTTGAACGTCTGTAAGGAATGTTATCACAGAAACATTATTATTAGAAATGTCTGCTGAAACTTGATGTCTAAAGCAATTGATGGAACATGCTTAATTTCCAGGTACTTCAGCAGCTGAAATACGCCTGACAGAATTGGAGGGAGCCTCCCATCCCTTTCAATTTGTAATCCTGTGTATCTGACAGCTTTAAATAGTTTAGATTATTTGAAATGACACAAATTGACATAATATATTTTCCCCTTGTTACCTTTCAGAAAACATTTATGTTAAGTGTACTACTTTGTGCATTTAGGGGGAAAAAATAACTTGTAATGACCTGCTGTTTAATTTGTAGTTTGATTAGAAAATGTAGTTTCGGCTTCATGGAATTAATTTAGCAATATCAATTCTGCCAGATAGTTTTAATTATGTTAAACCTTTCTCATCAAATGTTGGTTTAATGCACCAATCAACATATGGTATTCCCTTTTAATTCTCTCTGGCACTATTATAATTAAAGCTCAGGCTGTAATTGATAAATAATTGTTTTGGAAAAACCTTGTCATATTTCGCTGTTTTTGTCTATATCCAACCATTTTTAATCTTTTCTCTTTTTCCCTTTCAGTTATCTTCTGAGTGTTAATCTCTTGAAGCTGCTATTTGCTTGCTTGCTTATTCCAGAACTAATAATAATTGCTTCTGCATTGCACATGCAAATTATCTAAGAGTTTGCAAGCTCCACTATATCTACGAACTAATAACTAGCTGTTATAATAGAAACATTGTATTTTAAGTTGTAATAATAGACTGAGCAAATAAAGCAAAATAAATTATTACTTTAAAAAAAGTACTTAAAATATTTTGGAAATCTTATTTAAGAGACGATTAAAGAGTTAAATAATATACAGGCTTCCTATCTAGGATTTAAATATTCATCTTTTTTGTTTCTTCTTAAAGAATTATACTGTCTCAATATAGTATAAAATAGATTAAAAGAATAAAAAGAATAAAATTATATCCTCACTTTTCATTTGAGTCATGAAACAGAAGCAAAATTATTATTTAGTGAGGTGACCACTACTCTGTTAGAGCAGAAACCAGAAAGTGCCTTATAATACTTTAAAAATTAACAAATGTATTATGACATAAATCCAAGATTCCCAATGCTTCTTGGATTGATGATTGTGTTCCACCTTTGAACGGTGTTTTGGAACTAGACGGCAAGAGATGTAATCAAGGAAAAAATGTAGGCAAGGTTAAGAGACAGATTTTGATTTAATTTAATTTAAATTAAAATTTCTAATTTGATTGCATTAGAATCTACTTTGTATTAAATTAAATTAAATATATATCATGCATTTTCCTTTTCCTCCACATTAATAAAACAATTTGATGGCAACTTTTTAAAGTCATGCTGTAGGCTGTAATGTAGTCCTGAAATTCCAGTTATGTGCTCTAATAAGGAGAATTTTTGTAGCTTAAGGTTGACTTGAGGGATCCTTGGTGCTCTCTGAGCTTCCTTGTTTTCTTGCAGACTTTTCATTACCCAAACTAGGTAACTTCAGGCACTGATGATGATACCTAGCTTGGGTAATAAACAGGGGTGGTATACACTTACCTTCCCTACCAGTTCACAAATGTGAGTGTCTGTGCATCTGCTTTTGGTGGAAAAGGGGCCTAAAAGAGATGCCATAGAGCCAGGCGTGGGTAGACAGAGCCACCCGTGATTTCCACTACCAGTCCAGGCGATCCAGTCCGAACTAGTAGAATACCACTTCTGGCAATACAATTTCTGCAAGAAAACAAGCAAGCTCAGAATGCATCAAGGCACCTCAATTTTGTACTGTGGTATAAAAGCTTGCCTTAGTCTTCAGAATCCCAGCAAACATTTCCTTTTATTCAAGTGATGATAATTTTATTAAAGTGATTTCTGACTCGTTATTTGGATACTTGTTTTAATAGAGAATTTTAGTTCAATTTACTAAGATGAACCACACCTTATAACATTTTCATTTTAATTAATAATTAATATAATATAATTAACATATAATTAATTATATAAATTAATATTTCAGTAAAACACTATTATACAATTATGTTAATTTGACTTCTTTCATGTAAAATATTTATAATACTCAATTATAGATTTGATTTTGATGGTAATTATATATCAATCATTTAATTTTTTCCCCCAACAAAGTTGGAACAATTTGGGCAGTTGAGTTTTTAAAGGAAAAAAAATGTGTATTCTAGTGTTTATTCACTAGAATGTAGATTTAAATGTAATTCTTTTATTGAAATTCTGTGCAACATTACATTTCTTATTTATTTATATAAACATAATTTATTTATTTGAATATTTAATTGTGATCAATAAATCAATGAATTTGTTATTAAATTTAAGGTATTTTCTTTGAATTTTTAGAAACTAGGCTAAATTATCCAGTAATATAAATGACTAGGTATTCATTCATTTATTGTAATGTATTCATTACAATAAATACAATTTAGAACATGAATATTAATATATGATCATTACCCTAAATGATCCTTTGTCATAATTGCAAAATTCTCTAAGGATAAATGCTCAACCTATTAATGTTAACTGGTAATCATTCTGCAATTTTATATCCTGAGGCCCTCACCCAATTCACCTATTTGACTTGACTCTGTGCCTTCCGTAGGTAAAGCTGTCGGGAAGATTACTGAAGTTAAGCCCACCCCAAAGAGTCAGCCTGTTGAGGCACTTGATCCTGGAACTGCAAATACAATTCGACTAATGACTAAGAATTGGGTTGATAATAATAGCATTTCTGCAGATGTAATTGAGACCAGGGGGAGAGGTGAGAAATTCTTCAGGCCTCTAAAATGATGGCGATTCTCACAAAAACAAAACTTTAGCAACTGCATATTAAGGTTATATACTGCATAATTGTAACATGAAACAGTTATATATTCAGAACTTTCTGCAGCTATTATAATTGGATTTTTAGTGTTGATTTCAACAGGAAAAAAAAAGTAGTTTCCCAGTTCATAATCCTCAAACACCCCAATTTTTAGAAGTACTGCTGGGGCCAAATCTAGTACAGGAAATGTAGACTTCTCTTAATATTTTGAATCTTAAACTGACAATTGCAAATTAACTTTGCAATAAATGTTAGTGTGAATTTAATCAGTCCCACCACCACAGGTTTTTTTTTTTTGGTTTACCTTCAGTAGCAAGTTTTCCGTTAATAATTCCAAATCTATATACAGGATGCAGAAAAAATATAGATTAATTAGGACTACTTATGCTCGTACTGCAAAACTTAATAAAACTACTGGATGGCAGCAAAGAGTTAATTTTCTGCAGTCTGACGTTTTATTTAGATTTTTGCAATCCAAGTTGTGATAACTCTTAGATAAGTTGGCATAAACTTGTTCCAGCATTTCACTCTTGAAAACAGAAAGCCATTGTGCAAATAATGTTTGCATACCAGGAGTATGTTGTGTTCTCAGTTTCTGAAAGTACTGTTGGCCAAAATTTAAATTTTATGGAAGATTAAAATAATAAAAAGAGAGAAAATATTTCTCCCAATACAATTATGGAGTGAAAGGTGGATATCAGACAATATGACATATTTCTGAAAGGGCCTTCATTTTTCTCCAAAGAGACAGCTAGTAAACCTTTGGCTTTAAACATTATCCCATATCAGTGGAAGTTGCAGATCACAAATCTGCCCTTTTTCCTTTGTGCTTGACTAGTTCTTTATCCTAGACACATTCCTTCTATTTCTTGGATTATGCTGCTGATGTCCCATTAGGACATTGGTACATTGCTCTTCAAAATTCCCCACTTCCTCTGCATTCATAGCTCCTAAGGAATTGCCTTTATTGCATAATCTCCTACAGAACGTGAGCTACTATAGGTGAGTCTGATACTGAGATCTCTCTCCCATTTTTGCTCTAACATCTAAATTTAAAATTCAGCTTCTGATGCAAAAAAACCAGTTCAAAAAGGCCAGTTTGTGTAGCTTAGATATTAATTACCTTGCCAGTCGTTTTCTTCTTGCACTTTATACGCAGAAAGCTATGCATTTGCCTCTATTCTATACACTTTTTAACCTCCTCTTTCTTACTTTTGCATGACAAGCTGGTTTAAGTACTGTATTTCTGTTTGCTTAATTCAAATCTGCAATGAAATGTTCTAAATCTTAATAATGTGTCTTGCAGACTTGGTTTTAATATAAATATTCATTCCCTGTCCCAATGCAGATTGCTAGCCCCTAATAATCAGTTCTAAAATGTTGTTTAAAACACCTTTTTTTTAATTTTTATGTTCTTATACATCCATATATATATATATATTTTCCATTCAAAGCTTACACTGGAATTTATGAACGAATCTCTACACAAGGTTGGTTTATTGGACTGATGGGTGCCGTCGCTTTGCTTACCTTACTGTTGCTTACTATCTGCTTTGTTAAAAGGAACAAAGGAGGAAAATATTCAGGTAAGAAAAAGTGTGTTCTCCAAATCGAATATACAGTACTTTTATAATGATGTACAAGCCTTTCCCAAGTTATCTCCAAATTTAAATCTTCTTGGAGGTCGGAAAGTTACATAAACCCCATGATCCACAGCAACGAATGATGTTCCCCATATTATCAAGAGTGTCAGGTTTCCAAAAGATGCCCTAATTAATTCATGAGCCTCGAGCCAAAGTTCAAAAGAAATCCAGTCATTTATTAGGAGCACCATTTT
>JAPKID020005010.1:0-11360 GCA_026931265.2 Tropidonophis doriae | reverse complement strand
TTGGGGTCCCCCCCCCCCCCCCGGGAAGAAATTGCATGAGGACAATATTCATTTATCTTTTCTGAGAGATCATACAACCAATTCCTCAACCTGTGCAGTAGCAAGAGTAGCAGTGCTGCCAAGAGTATAATGGGAGGTAGGAATTGCAGAGAATGTACACCCACAATGCACTGCTTTGGAGGCCTGTGAGAGCTATGGGGTTGCCCTTAATGGGATATTAACAATTGTGGAAATTGGACAAGCATTGCTATCCATCTGCTGAACTGACGTAAGCTACCCTAGGTCCAAAGAGTTGCAGTAATTGAAAAAGTATGATCTCCTTTCTCATGAAGCAGGCAGATACCTGATCAGCTTATTGAAGAAACCTACCATTATCCAAAGTACCTTCACAACATGAAATGGAGATGTAGATAGATATATATGTCAATGCCTTTTACAGGACAAAATAAATATGTGCTAACAACAAACATATTTTTTTCAGTCATTTCCTAGCCCAAAGTCATACCAGAAACATATCAACCATACCGTATGCTCCCAATATTTACAGAATTACAAACAAATTAAGCTAGATACACATATAGAAACACACACACACACACAAACACACACACACAAATCTCCCAAACAGCCCCAAAAGCATGGTAAATTATTCCATACATACATCAGTGGGGTTATTGGAGGTAAGCCTAAAAATCTGGTGCATAGGGTGAAGAAAACAGAGTGGCTTAAAACCTGAACCAGAGTATTTCACAATGCAGAAATTGTTTTGGGTCCTGCCTGTATAACTAAATAATAAAGTCAAAATCCTTATACAGTTGTACAATATTCCTTTATAATAAAAGTAATCCACAAGAAATATGCATCCTGAATTTCTATACTTTGTAGAAATACAAAACAAAAAAGGGCATAAAATTGGAAAATCCTCTTTTCCAAAACACTTGAACTAGACTTAACGAGAGCAAACAACTGGAGAAAGCAATGTTACCTTTCAAATTGATCAGGAATGCTCCAAATAGCAATATTTCTAGAAACAACCTAACTTATAAAATCGATGAATGAACTGTAAGTGACATTTCACATAGTCTACGCATATTCGGAGAGGGTATAGGCACACATCTTGATACCATGACAGGTACCTAACTATTCACGCATTTGTAAAAAATAGGATTATAGATTAAAAACTTACATTTAGGAAGGATTATTATTTTTTGACCAGGTGGGCAAAAAGAAAGGGAAAAAAAATTAATTTACTATACCATCTTTAATACAATGCAATTTCTAACACAAAAAAAGGCAGAACGAAGACTGAACATTTCTCTCTCAAGTTAAACAAGAGTAGAATTCTTTAATGGAAGCTATTAACGGATGATTTTTCTATAATGTTTAAGAGGTCTTTAATATAAAGCTTCATTCTTCACTTTAGAATGTTTAGCATTACTTTGTCTCTGAACTTTCAATCAAATTATATACAAAACTCTTGATCAAAAAGTTTCCTTTTGAATTTTTCATCACCTTTTACTTTCTTTTGTGGAAACTAGGGGTGTGGTCTGAAAATGACTATCATTCTTATATGTGTCCCATTTCAGAGAGATTTCCTTATCTAAACAGAGAAACAGAACAATCACAGGTGGTCAAAAAAATAGTGGGAAAAGGGGCAACTTCCAACTTTCTGTTGACTTCCCCATTGACTTTCGTTCTGGTAAGTTGGCAGGAAGCATTGGAAATGATGATTACGTGACCGTGACTGCAGTGCAGTGGCGCAGCTGAAGCAACTACAACTTTGCCAAATTTAAATCCCATAGGAGTAAGATTTTGGATGCATTATTTAAGTAAACCCATATGAAGTTCATTGTAAAGAATTACTGGTCCATGATGAACTATTATGCCCAATTGTAGGTTACAACCTACAAACAAAAAGGTGTTAGTAGTATGTAGATCAATAGCCCTCAATTTCAAAAAAATATATTTAATGAAATTCAGCTCAACAATTTCAATGAAGGAAGTATGTAACCAAAACATTGTTATTAACAGTTGTGTTTTTAATGTGTTTAGTTTTATAGTGTTAATATGGATTTTATGCTGTTTTAACTTTCGTTTGGCAGCTGTTCAGAGTTCGTTATAACATGGGCGGCTACATAAATGTTTTGAATAAATAATTTAAAAACAAAGGCAATATATAACATAGACTTTTCTTTCCTGATGAAATTGTTTTTAAATTAAACTGTTGAACCTTTTGCAGTGTTGTTCTTAAAAAGTGAAAAATGATATTTTTTGTTACAAGAAAATGGCTTCTATAGAAGGCAGAATCTACCTGCCAGATGTTTAACAATAAATTTAATGGACTGCAGAGCTTAAGTACAGCATACAAAAGAAGCTGTCACTTCAGTTTTTAATTCTGGGGCAAACACTTGTATTTCTGACTACAGGAGGAATTGTAGTTGGATTTCACTTAAACCTTCCTGCTCTTTGATCTATTTATTTCCCTTTTAAACCTCAATGGAATACACATTTCTCTAAAATCAATGTGCACTTTATTTTTGAGTGATATATTCTAGAAGAGCTTCTTACACAGAAAAAAACCCCTCTGTATCATCCAAATAGAAGCCTTCTCATTTCTTTCATTGACGAAATTTATACAATGATCCTTCAAATTCTTTTTTATTGTTGTTGTTGTGTACGGATACATATGGTATAAAACACGTGGATTTAAAGAGACCATTATAATGATTCCTTTATGTCTTCCTTCTGCAACTAAGATTATATCCCATGCTCTCTAAGTAGACTTATGTTCTCACAATACTTCCCCCACTTCTACACAAAGAATCATCATGTCCCCTGAAACCTGCTCCAGAGAATCACCACCAAAATGGGAGATTTAGATTGTTGTGTGTGGAATCGGTGAAGATTATTCATTTTGCTACTGGTAATAGATGCCATTACACTATGGATGGGCGCAATTATATTAAAACAACTGGTATATAGTGTTTTTTGCAAAAACATTCAATTAATCAGTCAGTCAATCAATCAGCTCTCACCAGACTTATATAACCAAGCTGAATAAGGACCAAATTACCCAAATTATGCTTAAAATAAAATCAGAAACAAATTCACAAATGAAGGGAAATATACATGTCCCAGGATAGTGTTGCAAACTGACCCAAATTGGGTCCTGCAACAGAGACTTAAGAAATTGATTATGGATTCTCGCAGTTTCTAGATTCATTTTTTAAACAGGTATGGAATGTCTATGGCTGACTCAAAGTTCTCCATGCTGTAAAATTATCTAATGATTTACAATGTGTAGAACAACAATTTAGATTCTTATTAAACATATTGTACTGTATTCTCAGGTCCTTTTAAAGAAAGGCTAATCCTAGAAAGTATTAGAATGTTTCAAACATATAGGCTCACTAACTACATTTGAGCAGAATAAAAAAAATCCCTGGAAACCAATATTTTCTTGGTTCAATTATATATATAATTGAACCAAGTATATTTAATTGAGATAAAATACTTTAGAGCCACAGGTTGCATGTTTGCTAACTTGTCAACCATATATATTGTACCAATTTAAGTATTCAATAGAGAAACGATTCTTTTTCAAATAGATTTTTTTACTCTTAAACTGTGCAGACACTCCATATTGTTTCATGATATTTTTTTCAGGGTATAAAAGTGAAGGCAAAATAATGGCTCATTAAAATGTGAAAATAAAACAATATATCATAATAATCTTTAAATTAGCATTTCAAAACATCTCTAGTGATTGGGAAGAAGTTGGAAACAAAGTGCATAAAAGCATATCAAATGAGATATTGTATCCCCTTGGGAAAGATATGGCTAATGCAAGAGATTGTGAATAATAAACAAAAACTTGTGTGATACGTTTTGGAGTGCTCAGAAAATGTGAAAACTATTGTGTCAATGTATTTGTTGTCTTTTTTTAAAAGGAGAACACATCTTAGACTCTCTTAGTCTTTTTTCTAAATGCCCCAACTGTGTGAATATGGTAGTTCATCTGCTTAGTTGTTTAATAATATTAAATTACCAATTTATCATTATTAAAATATTATTTATTTATTCCCCAACATTATTATTATTATTGTAAACAACTCAAGGTGGCAAACATATTTAATACTCCTCCTCTTATTTTCCTCACAACAACAACCATGTGAGGTGAGTTAAACTGAGAGAATAACTGGCCCCCAATCATTTAGCTCAGGGGTGTCAAACTTATGGCGTCATGTTGCCATCATTTGACATATCACAACGTTTTCCCCTTTTGCTAAACTAGAGGTGATTGTTGCCAGCATGTGATGCATCTGGCCCACGAACCGTGAGTTTGACACCCGTGGTCTTGCTGATTTTTCATATCTAAGGCAGGACTAGAACTCCTGGACTCCTGATCTCTAGCTTGATGCATTAACCACTAGACCAAATTCTCCAAATATATTAGCTATATAATAGAATCTACTTATCTACAGCAAGGAAAAACAAAATAGTATATATTATTGACATAATTTGTATTAAACATATTTATGACTCGGAAGGAAATGTTTTTAAAAAAAATCTCAGTCTAACGAAGGAAGTGTGCTGTGTGTCACTAAAATGCAATTATACATACATTTGATAATTTTAAAACAATAACATGAATAGTTCAACTATCTTTCAGTTTCTGGGTTGAATCGGTAGAATTGTATCTATAATCACAATGGTGAGATGATCTATTATGTTCAGCACAATACATAGGGTTTGGAGCTCTAGCTGACAGTCAAAATAGCATAATTTACAGAAGATTTTTCATTGTACACGTACAGGTATGTCTATAATAGCTGTTTATTAAACTTGCAGAGACTCTTAGAACAAAGAGAAGGAGATTATTGCTCCATGTCTCACAATGTAGATTGTTTTCCCTAAGAGACTGTGGGAAGTGATGAATTTAGGCTGGCAAATTTAAATACTTGACTAAATAACTTCTTCAGAGGAAAGTTTGTAGGCAGGCCATGCACAGCTTCCAATTACTTAGTTACTAGTTCCTGGTAATTTGACAATCATCTTTCAAACTGTGTTATGACATTGAAGTACATTTTGCATGAGTGTGTAGAATAACTAATGTGTGATAGATTTTAAATCTTTGATTCTGTTTCCAGCTGAGTCTCTATTATAGCCTTATAAAATATTGGACAAGTCTTTCTCATCCGAGGCAGAATCGTCTCCTTAATCCCTGACAGATTTATTTCTAGGAAAGAGAAATCCATTCAAATCAGCTGCAGAAATGCCAATTTTGATATGAGGCACAGACCTTCCAACATACCTTTCCTCCATTGTTCCCATTAGACACTGCTCAAGACTAACTCTAGTTTATTGGTTATTCATTATATAGAATTATATTATTTTATAGCAAACTTTCTTCCCATCGGAAGAGGGATCAAACTTAATGGCCTTATGAAAGCTTGGCTACTCAAGGCTACTCATGTTGTATTCTCTAACATCAAAACTAAAACAAGATGTTCTGTAAAGTCTTCTACAAATGGATAGGTAGCACAATCAATGCATTTAAAAATGCATTTAAAAAATAAATATTCTTTGATTTGGCTACTAATGCAAATCAATATCAAAAGGGAAAAGCTATGAACTCTTCCTCAACGCTGCAATCATCTCACATGTCCAAATATATATAAATAGATAGCCCTTACCAAGGGAAACAAGATTATGTTTATAATCTTATTCTAGTTTCCTTCACTTTACAGACCTAAATGTGAGGATGAGTCATAGATATTTTTTTATTAGTCTTCTAAAGGCAAATTGTTGCTACACAAGGCAGTATTTAAATGAGGATTACTATACTACCAGGGTAAATTCAGTAGGTCTTGTTTTGGTGCTTCATTTGTAACAAAGCACAGAAACAAAAGAAGAGTGTCAATAGCTAAAACAGCACTGCTGGTCATAACACAATGTTTAGTAAATGAGAAAACTATCAGCACCTAGCTAAGGAATTTGTTACTAATAGCAAATATGGCTTTTTTTTTTTTTAAAGCAAAAAAATCTAAAGCTTTAGAGGTAATTCCGCAAAGTAAAGAACAGCCATGCGTTGTCTAACACAAACAATACAGGAATACATACAGGGCACAAGAGAGGAAGGAGAGGAGATGCTAGCATTTTTTAATTCCATAAATTAGACTTTGAAGACTCGGATTTGAGAATTGGTGACTGTGTTTTTACTTGGTAAAAAAAAAAGGATTAGAATGAACCCGATGATACAATAGCGCCTTAGCTGCTTCCTTGATTTTTTTGCTTGCTTAGGTGGCTTGGGAGACAGATTGGTGAAATATAGGAAGAGTGTAACAGAGATGAAAGGAAAACTTGTTGTATAAATGGAAATTTGTGACTCAGGCATACATACTTCAGATCCATCTCTCCATCTTTATTTTTCTTATTGCTGGGGATTTTTTCTTCCACTAAAAATTAGGTCTGATGCATTAAAAAAGAACGCTGAATATTTATGTTTGGGGCACATCTGGTATGCCACCCAGAACTTTCCATGAAGCCAAATGCCATTTTTTTCAACAAAAATACCATTTTTTTCAACATGCTGAAAAGGGATGTGATGAGAAAACTCCTGAAAGCTAATGTTTAAATTAGTAAAATGAAAATCTCAAATAATTGTCCATTAAAGAAGAGCTGTAATGGAGGAAATTAGCAGCTGGAGAAAAGAGTAGCAGAAATAGACTCATTCCCTTCCATCAAGATTACGGATCTACCAGGAGGCCAAAGTGATGAAAAATGACTTTGGATGGAACTACATTAAGTGACATGATTTATGCTGTGATGTTTCATCATTACTCCCCTTACAGATTTTCATGTGCAGTAACATCCCCCTGAATTCCTTTATGGAGATTCTCAATCATCCAGGTCATGGTTATCCCAAAGGTGCTTTTTTCAAAAGGCAACTGGTTTTTTTTCCTGTTAAAAACATTTTGCTTCTCATTGAAGAAGCTTCTTCAGTTCTAACTGATTGGCATGAAAATTCTAGGCTTTGAAGACTTAAGAGTAGAGAAATGGTGACCAAGTTTTTCGTGGGTAATAATAATAAGCATTTAAACATATTTTGCATTTAAAGTTTCTTTATCTGTGGCTGCTATTTGAAAAGAAGTGTTAAAAAATTCCTGTCTAGTTGTCCTCAATTTATTATGATTTAGTGGGTTACATCAGGGGTCTCCAACCTTTGTAACTTTAAGTCTGAAGGGCTTCAGCTCCCAGAATTCTGAGAGCTGAAGTCCTTCAGACTTAAAGTTGCAAAGGTTGGAGACCCCTGGGTTACATAACAAGAAAATACACAGTTCAGTTTATTAGTTTACCTATTAAATGACTTTGATTTCTTGAATCTGAGAGGTTATCTTCTGCATCCTCTTGAAAGTTTTCTCTTACTACCTTGACCTGAATGACATTAAAAAAAGAAAACAATAAAACTCTCTTTCAAGTATCTTTCCAAAGAGTACAGATAAAAGCCAAATGATTTCAGAACACAAACACACACAAACACACACAATTTTTGTTCTTTTGTTATCACCTTAGCGATAATATCTTAATATAATTTCCAAATCATACACAATAAGAATCTAAAGTCACTTCATCCTGTGATTAATGACTTCTAAATTGGTTCTAAATGGTTGAATAAAAGCAACATCATGCAGCTATCAAAAACAAATTTTGAAGACAAATAATCCTTAAAAGAAAAACATCTTCTATGATTCATTTTAACAAAAGCAAAGAAATAGAGTTACATCTCATGATTTACCCTATTATATGTCATGATATTCATTTATTCTAATAACATGAGATGCCCATGAAAAATACCGGAGGAAGTGCCTTTTAGTACTAATATTACTTAGGATTTATGCCAATAACTGCTGACAACCCTTTTTCAAAGTGCAATACATTATTGTTATCAGAGGTGGGACTAAATATAAGCAGTGGTTGGTGAAGTCTCCAACTCTTCCTTGTATACATTAAATTCCATTTTAGATTAATCAATTTGGGGGAAAGTCCCAGTACTGGGGTATGATGTCTAGTCTAATTCCAGGTCATTTGTAGAAGAATGATACTGAAACAGAATAAATACTTTCCATTATAGTTGCGCTTCACTATCTTTAGTATAGCATTGGAATATTTACTTGCCCAGGTACCTTATAGGCCACTTAAACAGTGCCTTGAGTGTACATGAAAAACAACATTACCAACAAATTTATAGTACAGTCTAATAATTCACTCACAACTCATAAGTATCAGTGGGCTGGGTCAATTCTGTGTTAGCCTTGAACAATTTCATTATTTCTGACCCCTTCACTTATACTACATACATAGTGTTCATACCAGTTGTGAGATAGAGTAATAGAACATCTATAATATAACAAAATAATAATTACATGTAGTAATTACATATATTCTCTAGGCAATTTGGCTTCATGGTGCTTAAAGGGATATGTAACTGCATACATACACACATTGTTACAGCACACAATTGCTCATAACACCGTTCTGTCTTGAACAGTCAATATGCATCCATTTAATCAGATCCTAAACCTTTAATCAACCCACTATAGAAGAATTGATGCTACAGCATATCGAAAAATAAAAAGTTTGAAAACCCACTGTTAAGATACATCACTTAAGTAATCCTTTTCTTTCTTTTTTATTCAAAATGCTAATGCTAGTTAATTAGAGAGCTGAGGTGGCACAGTGGTTAGAGTGCAGTACTGCAGGCTACTTCAGCTGACTGCTAGCTGCAATTCGGCAGTTCACATCTCACCAGCTCAAGGTTGACTCAGCCTTCCATCCTTCCAAGGTGGGTAAACTGAGGACCCAGATTGTTGGGGGCAATATGCTGACTCTGTAAATTGCTTAGAGAGGGCTGTAAAAGCACTATGAAGCGGTATATAAGTAAGTGCTATTTCTAATTTATTGACTGATTTTTATATTTAAAAAAAGGATTTTAAAATTGCATAAAGCAGTAGCATACAGTATGTAATCCAATATGTTCTAATAACATTTTTAACTTAGCAAAGTACTGTTTGCAGAAAGAAGAAACAAAGCCTTTTCAGCCTATTTTGTTGTTATAAAGAATTAAATTATATATTATATTTTTGTATTATATTTTATTAATTATACTATAGTATACAAAATGCTATCATCTTTATTCTTGTCCAAGACAATGAAATGTATTTCTTAAAGATATAGCTGAATGGCTAGGATAGCTAAATGGCTAGGATTACTACGATTGCAAAGCCTCTATTAAAGGAGACAAAAATGCTTTTAAATTACTGAGCCATTAAACTAAAGAAGAAAGTTTTAAAAGAAATGTTAATATTGGCTTGTTTTCCCCAAACACACACCTGCCCCCTCCCTTTCTTTCTGTGCAGTGAAGATATACCATAAACTGTCAGCACCATGTTAAATGGGGCATAGTTAAATTGAGTGGCTGTGATAAGGGACTCTGCTTTGTTATCAAAGTTCTAGATCAGCTGGATTGAATTTCCTGCATACGGCACATTTCCAGACTTCCATTCTTTCTCTTCCTTTCAGTGACATTGCAAGGGCAGACTTAGATATGCTTATAATTTGTGGTTTTATAATGCAGGGAACATCTACATTTTCAAAGAAAAGATGATACTATAGAAGCTACCGGCTTTTATTAAAAAAAATAAAGGCAGAGCGAAAGTGGGAGGGGGGCGAACAGTTTTGTAATACATACACATAAGTCTTGGAAAGGTTATTAATGGATGACCTTGCACATCCTCCAGGAAAGGCTTTATTTGCATGAAAGTAGATAAAAATATGCATATAATATTCTGAAGTTGATTGTTTTCTCCTTAAGAATCATAAAGACTATTTGATTTTCAATTCCCATCAGGTGGAACTTGTACATTATGTTTTACCTTTGGTCTATATAATCTGAGAAATGGGTTCATATTTCAAATCCTATCAAAAACAGGATTGTTTGTTTGTTTGTTTTGTTTTATAAAGGACCACAGGAAGAGTCGTCTTTGTAAAACAGAATAAGGGAAAACAAAATGACATGCAGAACAAAGATCTTTCACTTGTGCCTGATGAAACAGCCTACTGGGAACAGATGGTATCCCCAAGAAGGTTTATTTTGTGTACTTCATTCATGAGATAGTTCTTAGAAAGCAATCTGTCCCTTAGCTAGCCGTTCTAAATTATTCAGAACTTTTAAAAAATGGATGTGTCAGTTTTTCCCACCCATCTTGAGTGTTTATATAAATAGAAAGGTGGAGTACAGATTTAACCCAGGTAATCCTCAATTTACAACCATTCGTTTAGTGATTATTCAAAGTTACAACAACACAGAAAAGCATAACTGAGGACCTTATTTCACAACAACACAGAAAAGCATAACTGAGGACCTTATTTCGCACTTACAACTATTGGTAACATGATCAAAATTCAGATGCTTGGCAATTAGTTCATATTTATGGCGGTTGCAGTGTCCTGGGCTCATGGGCTCAAATTTGTCATCTTCTGACAAGCAAAATCAATGAAGAAGCCAGATTCACATAACAATTGTGTTCCTAATTTAACAATTGCAGTGATTCGCTTAACAGCTGTGGCAACAAATAAAATTTAAATGGGGCAAAACTCACTTAACAAAGGTCTTGCTTAGCAACATAAATTTTGGGCTCAGTTGTGTTCATAAGTCGAAGACTACCTGTAATAAAAAACAAACAAATATTTCCAGGAAAGGGGCCTGACATTATATTTTTATATAAAAATATGGCCTCTGAGGGATCAGGATGGGGGGGAAAGGCACATACCACCTCCTATACACTAGGCTCCATATTGAGATTGTAATTATCCCATTCAAAAACTTCCAAAATTACCCCGGCCCACCCCAACGATGCCGTCGAGGTGATGTCCCGCTGTCTGAACGCCGTGCGGGTCTGGATAGGCAGCAACAAACTCAGGCTCAACCCCTCCAAGACGGAGTGGCTATGGTTTCCGTCCTCCCGGTTTAGCCACGTGATTCCATCTTTGACCATAGGAGATGATATTCTATCCCCTGTGGAGAGGGCGCGCAATTTGGGGGTCCTCCTGGATTCGCGGCTGTCCATGGAAGATCAGGTATCGGCTGCGACCAGGAAGGCTTTTTACCAGGTACGCTTGGTTCGCCAATTGTGCCCCTTATTGGGCTGGGAGGACCTATGCACAGTCACCCAGGCGCTGGTGACCTCCCAATTGGATTACTGTAACGCTGTCTACATGGGACTCCCCTTGGGGTGCACTCGGAGACTGCAGCTAGTCCAGAATGCAGCCGCGCGGGTTATTATGGGTGCCCCACGGCA
>JAPKID020005009.1:0-11361 GCA_026931265.2 Tropidonophis doriae | reverse complement strand
CATCCTGTGCACCGCCCCGAGTCCCTTTGGGGAGAGGGGGCGGTTAATAAATCGAATTGAATTGAATTGAATTGAATTGAATTGAAAATAGCATAAAAATGTCATTCCAATGTATTACTGAAAGCTGGAGCATATGTATTTAGTGAAACAGGAAGGTTGTGAGAATCTTTCAAGATAAACCAGAAGTAAAAACCAATTCCATGGAAGTCAGTACTACTTTTTAAATAAATTTATAGTAACAGAAAATTGCAAATCTGAATGTACTTCCCTCTTCCTTCTCTGTGTCCTAGGAAGGAGAAAGGAACTAGAAAGGAGCTTGTCTAAGATGCTTAGTTGTGGTCTTGATCGATGTATCCTGGTTATATAGAGATATCAAAGAGATGCATAACTAGCTGGGACCAAGAAAGTATTAATGATGCTTTTGGTTAAAAAAAAAAAAAGGGATGTCCTTGTTGTATTGAAGGAGGTATTGTCATGGTCCATATGAAGAGGATTTGCTAGCTCTGCAATATTCCATAACTATCACCTTCCTTTCTAGAGAAGGCTGTTGAAATGAGGAGGTGGCATTCACACCTCCTCCTTATCCAGAGGTGGGTTCATACCAGTTCGGACAGGGTCGATTGAATAGGTAGCAATTTGCCGGCCTGGATCACTGGAACCAGCAGTGACCCAGGCCTACCACACCCCCGAACCGGTTGTCTTGATGGCGCCATCTTGTTTTTTCCTTCTGCACATGCACAGAGCAATTTTTGTTGCACTGAGTATGCATGCACATGAGGGGGCACATTCCTGAGCAAACCCACAGTAGTGGCAGCTGGAACCCACCCCTGGAGGTTTGTGAACTGAGAGTCTTTTCAAAATCTTCTCCATGGTTGCAAGCAAATGGCTATCCCTGTTGTCTCCTGGTGCTTAAGCGCACAGAAGCCACTGTCCTGCTGTAGTCTCTTTGAAAGAAGCAGCCTATCCAGTGCACATATGGGTGATCTCTCTTCCTCTTTCTTATCTGGAGAGATGACATAAAACCAATCTATTCACTGGTCCCATGCTTTTTGCCATGGCTGTCAGTTCTACTTTCACAGAGCCACCTTTAGTGTGCATACCCTCCTAGAAGACCTTCCTCATCCCTAGTATAGACAATTGCTCTTCTATATTGAGCTACCTTTCAAAATGAAAGGGATGCTTCAATTCAAAACAAATACTGTTTTTGACATTTAAGGCTCTAAATGATTGATCAGTAATACTCCAGAACCAATATATCCAGCTTACTTGTCCAAAACGAATATTTTGGAATTGTAAGGAGACCCAGATATCAAGAGATGGGATTGGAAGGAGCAGTAATGTTTTCCTATTGGAACCCCAACTTCGTGAAATTGTGTCCCTCTAAAAGTTAGGCTAGGACAGTGATGGCTAACCTTTTTGTTGTGTGTCAAAAGGGGGGAAGCACTCATAATGCAATGCAAGCCCCCCCATGCCCCTCAAACCCTGCGCATTCACACACAACCCCCATGTGCCCCCTGCACATGCATGTATGACACACCTGTGCTTCCCCTGCCCCCTGCACATGTGTATGTGACCTCCTGCACTCCCCCATACCCATGCAGGTGCACATGACCCCTGCATGCGGCCCACCCCTGCACATGCACACAAATGATCCCCACACACGCGCCCTACCCCCCACATGCACGCACATCTCCTGCATGCGGGCTACCTCCCATGCATGTGTGGCAGAGACCCTCCCATCGGCCAGCTGGCTGAAGGGAGGCATGCACACATTCACAGTGGAGCGACGGCTCCAGCCATAGATAGGTTCACCATCATGGGGCTAGGACCACTTCTGGCATTTTTCTGATAGAGAGATGCTGCAGAGCCCTTGAAAGCTGAAGCTGCCTGATGTGTGGTTGACACCATCTGAGGTATATTATGATTGTGTGACTGTAATTATTGCTTGCATGTTATTCTGATTCTCGCTTGTTGAATTTGCTGGTTTTTCCATTGTTTCTGTTTTTAATGCTTTTTTTTCTTTAATTCTCCATTGAGTCATAATATGATTCTGGAATTATGCAAGTGAAATCAATCAACAATAAATTGTTTTTGAAAAAAAAATCACCTGGACCACAAAATTGGAAAAAAAGAACCAAAATCAATGTCTGTGAGATTCTCAGTTATCCATGTCATGGTTGTCACAAAGGTGCTTTTTCAAAAGACAACTGATTTTGTTGGATTTTTCATCACTGAAGAAGATTCTTGGACAAGAATCTAAATGTTTTCAAGTAAAAACCCCAGAAAGTCCTGTTGCTTTTTGAAAAGCACTTTTGGGACAACCAAAATTAATGTATACAGGGCTTCATGTAATAACTCACGAAAATAAATCAGATAACTTTCCATTATACTGTGAAGTAAAACATATTTTTTCCCATATCCCCCAAGAGATTGGGGTTGAATTTTCCCAATTCCATGTTTCATTCAGGATGGCCAAATAGTGAAAAGAAGCTCTCAATTCTCATAAAATGATCGGGGAAGGAATATAAATATATTATATATAAATAAATATAAATTCTTACAAACACTAGAGCTCACATGGATTAGGCAGGTGATGACTAATGTTTTTCTGCTCGGGTGTCAAAAGTGTGCACATGCACATGATAGCGCACACATGCATGCTCACATCCATAATGCAATGCCCTCCACTTACACATACACACACAACCTCCCTGCACTCCCCCCCTTGTGCATGTGCGCAGGCCTCACTGAAGCCTTTGGACTTCCTATAGACCCGTTGGGCCATTTTTCACCCTGTGCAGTCTTCAGAAAAGCCTCCGGAGCCTTGAATGGTGAAAAACAGGCCCAATGGTCCTACTTGACGTTCAAAACAAACTTCCAGTTTGTCCATTGAGCCATTTTTCACCCTCCTCAGGCTTCAGGAGCCTTTCCTGAAGACTGGGGAAAGTGAAAACTGCCTCCCTCCACCCTCTAGAAGGGCAAAAATTAGCTGGACGGGGTGCACATGTGCATTGGAGCTGACATAGCACAACACCTTGCATGCCCTCAGATATGGCTGTATAGGTTTGCCATCATGGGATTAGGCTGTCTCACTGCAGAAGGCCTTCTTTCAGATTAGGATCTCATGGTGACCTTAAATAAAGCAAGGTAAAATGTGCTTCAAAGCTTCCATAATTTTAACTTCTCTCCAGCTGCCCAAAGAATTAAGGCTATAGAAGCACAAAATGATAGTTATCCTTGGGTGGGTAAATACAAACATAGTTTTCAATTTGACAACTATTTGAAGTTACGACTGCCAAAACATCTTAGGGAGATATTTACGCAAATGAGATTCGAACAGCTTGACACAATGGCCAGATATGGGAGATTCCATTCTATACCCTACGAGTGTCTCTGCATTTGTGGAGCAGCAGAGGTAAAAGACTTGGCTCACATCTGATTTGACTGATGCTTGTCTAAGGGAATGAGAGACAGGTACCTTGGTCTATATACCAAATGAGTGACCCATTGGGATCCCCATACCAAAACAACTTATCTGGGCAGCCAGAACCAGAAAATAACATTTAACACCACACAATACTTAAGCAAAATGGTTCAGTTGAGATCTGCATATGTGGGACTGATTGGGGTAGATTGCAGGGGTGACACCGAAATATAATTTTATCATATTTTATCTATGTCTTAAATTATTGTATTCTATTCCAATTTCATTTTAGACTGTATTTTATTCCAATTTCATTTTAGACTGTATTTTATTCCAATTCCATCTTAAATTGTATTTTATTCCAATTCCATCTTAAATTGTATTTTATTCCAATTCCATCTTAAATCGTAATTTATTCCAATTCCATTTTAAATTGTATTTTATCAAATTTCATTTTAAGTTGCTTTTATCAAATTTTATAATGATTTGTTTTTGGAACTTTGCACTTCAATATGGCCCAAGGGCTAATCAACTAAGACTCAATATCAGCTTCTCTCCAACTCTTCTAAGTGGGTAATTGTCTTTTTAGACTGCAATGGCACACAATTGTGGTTCAGACTATACAGCAGAGATGCTGCGTAGCAGTTCCATTAACTGAGCTCTATCTGCTTTCAGTCAAACAGATGTTGAGATTAGAATTGAAGGCTGTTGTCTGTTTTTGATCCAGGAACAGATGTCTCTTCCTCCTTGTAGTTCAGAGCTGATTCCACCCACCCACTCACACAAAACATGTTTTTTAGCAAGCAGAAACCTTTAGCTTTGTGATTGTTAATGTTACTTTCCTCCTCATTCATTTTACAGAGGATAAACTTCAATTTGCCAAGACATCGGGAGACAAGAGATATCTACCAGAGATGCAACTGCCCAGCAGGTAAGAAACAGACATGGTGGTGGGGGAGATGATGATGATGATCGCTGGATAGATACAACCCAGGAGCAAACATGTATTTAACAAGGTTGAGAAAATTATTTCTTCGTTGGCTTCCATGCATTGTGTTACAACTTTTAGGACAGTATCTCCTTGGCAACCTCCAATAACAGATAAAAATAGAACAACAATATAACATATATCAACTGGAAAAATTAGTATTATATATCTCAATAGTCACTAGCAATCTCAAACAGCGATAGGAATCAGCCAAGATTGGGCGGGGGAGTACCTTTGAGACGTTGAATTTCTCACAAATGGGAGGCCTGTTGAAACCCCCAGAAAAGGCATTTCAGTTGTCCTTTCCATAGTGCTGGTGTGTCTTTTGTTATAGCTGTACTGATACTCTTCCCTACTTTAAGAGTAGGGAAGTCTGCAGGGAGGGACAAAAACTCAAGATAGTAGCTGTCATTGCACAATTGAAGGCCCAACTCTTTTTTTTTTCAAGCATTTTTTTTTTCAAGCCCATAAAGTTTTGGGCTTATGAAATGTCTTAAAGTACCAACTTGACTTTCTAAGAAAATGTGGGAATAGTCTCAGCATATGGTTACTGCTAACATCAAAAACCAGAAGTGCTGGAGGAGTGAGTGGTCTAACATAGACCTTCTTTAACTCAAGGCTAAATATTGTGATTCAGCTTGGGGAAAATGTTATCATGGTTGAAGGAGTAGATGGTTTAGGAGCCTAAAGGAATAAGCTGGAGAGTGTCCAGGCAAGTTTGGGATCAAGATGTCACCCCTCCTATCATCCTTCTGAAAATAATCAGCTGATTCCATTCTTTCTAAAAACTTGGAATTAACAGAAAAGCATGATTGTGATAGAGGTGACTTTGATGTTTCACTAACTAAAGAGAAGCTTGTCTAAGGGTAGGATTCAGCCCATTTGAACCAGTTTGGGCGAACTGGTAGCTCCAACGATCAGCTGAGAGGGAACCGGTTCGGTCTGACAATCAGGTTGGCCTGCCCGTCTGTCCTTGCACTTTACTTACCTATATCCTCTCAGCTGATTAGCGTGGCAGAGTGGATTTCTGTGCCTCAGCTGTTATTCCCCAAGAAGTAACATGAAAAGTATGTTTTGGTAAAACTGTGCCTGTGCAAAACCAGAACTGCTGTTAAACTGGTAGGATCCTACCACTGAGCTTGTCCATGTTTCTGTGGCTGGACTCTAGTAGCTCTTGATTAGAAAAGCAGTGGAATGAATATAACCAGGAAGGAACATTAAGAAATAACAACATGGCTCGCATGTTCCCAATTCAGGAGCTGAAGATCAAGCCATAAAACACATCAAGCTCTTTGAACTTCCTTAGTCTCTTCTGGGCTTTTAACTGATTTTAATGCCATTTCTGTTATAAGCTACCTTGGAAATATAGCAAAAAGTCGGGGAGGGGGATTCAACCGGTTTGGGTCAGTTCAGGTGAACGGGTAGCTCTGACGATCAGCTGGGAGCAAACTGGTTCACTCCAATGATCAGGTCAACCCATCCGCCCATCTGCCCCTGCACTTTACTTACCTATATCCTCTCAGCTAATTAGCATATCTTGAAGATGCCAAGGTTGAGAAACACTGATTGCCTGCCTCAGTTGTGTTACTCCCCAGAAGTAACGTGGAAGGGAAGTTTTGCTAAAATTGCGCATGCATGTGGAGCAAAACACGTGATCACCAGTTGTAAAACCAGCAGGATTTCACCACTGCAGAAGGCAAATGTAAATAAATGAAATAAGTTCTGCAATTTTGTGCATGTGGAACATTTGGTATTATACAAAGAATTTGGGAGCCTAAAAATCTTGAATTCTTTCTCTTCCCCTTCCTGACAAACATGTTATTGATCATAGAAAGATAGGAAACGCCCCATTAATAGAACACAAGATCCATTTAGACCAGTGTCTGGCTTCCAGAATGATTGCCAGATACCAATAACGAAGCAGGTTAGATTAAAAATTTCCTCCGAATCTACTAATTTCCCCTATTGGTATCTAGAATCAGTGTTTCTTAACCTTGGCATCTTCAAGATATGTGGACTTCAACTCCCAGTATTCCCCAGCCAGCAAACTGGCTGGGGAATTCTGAGTTGAGGTCCACACATCTTAAAGCTCTTAAGGTTGGGAAACACTAATCTAGAGGCACAAGACCTCTAAAATATCTCTCAACAAATAGTAAATGTAATTTTTGAGGGACGCAGTGGCTCAGTGACTAAGATGTTGAGCTTGTCAATCAAAAAGGTTGGCGGTTTGAATCCCTAGCACCACATAACAGAGTGAGCTCCCATTACTTGTGCCAGCTTCTGCTAACCTAGCAGTTTGAGAGCATGTTAAAATGCAAGTAGAAAAATAGCAGCCACCTTTGATGGGAAGGTAACAATGTTCTGTGTGCCTTCAGTGTTTAGTCATGCCGGCCACATGACCATGGAGACGTCTTTGGACAGTGCTGGCTTTGAAACGGAGATCAGAATCACCCCCTTGAGTCAGGAATGACTAGCAGATATGTGCGAGGGGGAACCAACCAAATGTAATTTTTAAAAAACCCCAACAGAGCAAAGCGCTGGGAATCAAGATTAATGACAAATGGGAAATTAAGCCTTATATCTGGGAACAGAAGAAAATGTATCCCTAAGTGAATATTATGTTGGCTATCCAACCATGAAAAGTAAATCACTTAACAGCAATATTTCTCTTACATTTCTTGAAGTTTCAATATAGATTGAGTCTTGTTTCCATCCCTAGCCAGGATTTTTGCTCTGTAAAAATCAAATTGACGCTTTTCTGTTCTCATGTGTATACTTTTCTTTCATTCTGCATCCAGTACCTGCAGAAGTACTATATATCCCATTACCAGTAGCTTTGATATGCAGACTAGGTAATTGCCAGGAACAGCAAACATCAAGGGGTACTAGAGAAGAATGTTGCACACAAAAAAGGGAATCCTGGAATATGCTCTGGTTTAAGAAGAGAGCCAACCAGTTTTGGGGAAAGCACATAATAATTCAGAATTCTTAACTGCTTCCAACCACTTGATTACTTCCAAACTCTTGACTAGATACCAAGCCAGGAAAGTGGAAATAGCAGGAACATTGGGGGGAAAGTGCTGAAATAGTTGATTTTAAGGGAAATTGAAACTGAGTGCATTTTGGACAAAAAATGGATTCTAATTAACCATTGCAAATTAGACTGTAATAAATATAGTCGCAGAAACAAAGCAGAGACAGGCAGAAAAGGGATGCTAAAGGAAAATGGGGCTTAAAGACAGATGAGATTTCTAAAATGGAAATTATTAAAAGCACAATGGCGACCAATTCTAATAAAAATGGAGGACAGTAGAAAAATTAGATCATTCATATTTGTGAAAATTAGAAAACAAATAATTATACACATGGGTTATTTCTTTTTTTTCAATTTCTTCATAATTGTATATGATTATGGAACATATACATAATTATCCACTTGAAAATTAATTCAGCAGAGCCTGAATTTTACAAATTAAATTGTATTTAAAAACCTAAATAAGATATTAATTACAATGGCTTACTGAATATCATTGGCATAGGTACAGTTTAGAAATCAGATTTTTCCCCCTAGAATTAAATTTAAAGATTCACATAAATCTGAAATAAATTAGTACTAATAGCATTTTCTCTTAGACCCCTAATAGCTATCTATTTTGTATAATACGGTCAGTTTGTTTTTTCAGATTTGCATGCACTTATTTTTAATTTTATGGTTATACAGTTTTCTGAAGTTTGGAATTCATTCTCCAATTTTGTAACCCAAACTCCTAGGCTTTTGTTTGATGTAACCTTTAGGCAAACATGGTTTTAATAGTGTTTAATTTTTCAAGCAAATGCTGCACTTAATAAACACAATCCTATCCCCAGATCTTCTCTTTATCTTGTCACATAACATGGGTTATTTCTAAAGACAAGTATCTACAGGTATCCGCATTGTATAAAACCTGAATAGTTAAAGAGAATTTGGTTAGGTATGAGTTCAGAGCAACATCCAAATTGTGTAGAAAAATGGTTAGCAAAGTGGGTTCACGTTACAATTAAGAGGAGCGTGAGACAGGGTGATCATCAGCAAATTCTTATCAAACTGGAGTGAGGTATCTCATGGCATGCTCCAAGGTCAGTCAATCCATCCAATATTCATCCTTTGATGAAGAAGTGGTGGGAATACTTGCCAAATTTGAAAATGAAGCAAAGTTTAGTGGGCTTTCTAATATCCAAGAAAATGGGAATTATCTTGGTTAGGTACAGAAGTGCACTAAAGACAAGAGAACAATATTTAACAGCAGTAAATGTGAGAAACAAATTCAAATAAGAAGTATAGGATGGGCTAACAATATTTTACACCAGGGGTGACAAACTGGATTTTTTTGAGGGCTGCATCAGCATTGTGGTGCTCCATGGGTTGGGGAGGCCACAGCAGGGAGATTGGACAGACACCTCCTGCAGCACTCTGCTGGTCAAAACAGGGCACAGAGGGGCATGCACACGGCCCCTTCTGTCTTGTTTTTGACCTGAATGGCCTTCTGCAACACTTTACAAGCCAAAACCAGGTGGGGGGCATGCTTACGGCTCCCCCATGCCTCATTTTTGCCCTCCATGGTCTCCTATAGCTCTCTGCCAGCCGAAAATGGGCCCTAAACAGGCACATTTTCAGCTGGCGGAGCACCATGGGTCGGTCTTTTGATATTTCCAGGCAGGCCCCATGCACCAGATTTAAGTACGCCACGTGCTGGGCCCATCCCGTGGATTTTGAGTTTGACATCCCTGTTTTAGACTTAGACACCAGAGTTGATTACAGACTGTCAGTGTATAAGGTGATTGCAAAGATGTTAATGTCATTTTCAGCTAAAATACAATGTTAACATAATTTAAGCTTCTAAATCATGGACGTTTTTATGGAGCCTTGATCTGACTGAATCGATTTCTTAACTAAGGAATAAATGGTGGTGTTTGCAAATAAATGGTCTGTTATGCTTTTTTATATACCGTATTTTTTGGACTATAAGACACACCGGTATATAAGATGCACCAAGACTTCAAAGAGGTAAGTAAGAAAAAAAGTTTTTGTCCTTCTCAGCCCACAGGAGCACTCTGCAGGCTTCAGCAGGGCTGGGAGGAGGCAAAAACGGGCAGAAAATGGGCTGTTTTCGCAAAAACAGGGACATTTTTGCCTTCCCCCAGCCCTGTTGAAGCCTGCAAAGTGCTGCTGGGGGCTGGGGGAAACACCTCAGTTTTTCGCAAAAATGGAATGCATGGAGTGGGGCTTCAAGAGGCCAACAATGTCTCTATCTGGTGTATAAGATGCACCAACATTTCTACGCTCTATTAGGGGGGAATAGGTGTGAACTTATACTCTGAAAAATATAATAAGCACTGCCTTATTATAAGGAGTGTGGAGAAAATCTTCCTAGTTTTCTGGAAAGTAAAACTAAAGAAAAGAAGATAGGCTTGCAGGCTTACAAGATTCTATTACTGCAACCCTATAATAAAGGTAGAATTAGTATTCATGGTTTGTGATTCTTGGGTGGAATTCCTCCGGTGTAGACTACCCTGAAGGGCTGACATAGTTCAGTGGAATGGATCATATAACTATGCTTTAGAACTGGATATAGTAGAAGTTTGAATAATTTAAATCTTCTTCATGGTGATTATTAAATGAGGGAAAGACCATGCAACCATTTCACTCTTGATTCCCTGCCCCCACCTCATCCTTCCAATGACTGATACACTTAAATTCTAGGTCCTCAATCAAACATCTATAGTTTGGTGCAGTGGTGGGATCCTACCAGTTTAACAACTGGTTTGGTGATTGCGTGCTTTGTGCGCCTGATATGCGCTCCACGCATGCACACAGTTTTCATAAAACTTAACTTCCATGTTACTTCTGGGGAGTAATATAGCTGATGCGTGGCAATCCGCTCTGCTACGCAAATCAGCTGAGAGGATATAGGTAACTAAAGCACAGGGGTAGGTGGATGGGACCACCTAATCATCAGAGTGAACAGGTTCACTTCCCAGCTGATCGTCAGAGCTACCAGTTCACCCAAACCAGTTCGAACCAGCTGAATCCCACCCCTGGTTTGGTACCACCTTTATAAGTTTGGACTACAACTTCCAGGTTCATGTAAGCTAAGAATTCTAAGAATTACACCCCCAACCTATATGGAGGGCATCAAGAGAGTCTATTTGGTGTAGTGATTAAGGCTAGGAAAAGGGAGGCCCTGAGTTCTAATCCCGCCACAAGTACAAAGCCAGTTGGGTGACCTTGGGCCTGTCACTTTCTTTCAACCCCTAGTAAGGAGTCAATAACAAACCACTTCTGAAAAACCTTGCCAAAAAATTGCAGGAACCTGTCCAGACAGTCTCTGAGAACTGGACATGATTGAATGGAAGAAAAATAAATTGTGGATAGGCTACCCGAGATGAACTCTTGAATGCAAAGTCAACATTTTGTTTGGGAGACAAACAGGCTGACCTTATCTTCCAAGATGAAAATAAATATTTATCATCCCTTACGTTGCGCCATATGTTCCACCGTTTCTCCAGGCCTTTAAGACTCTGGTGATTATACAGAAAGGCGGAAAGCAGCCTAGTTCAACTCTGTAGACTTTTTGAAAGCAGGATGTAAACGCCTTGGGAGAAGCAGGAAAACATTTCTCCTACCTAGGAATCGTATCTGATTGAAAAGGCCAGATAGATTGTTTATCCATTTATAACCCAGCTGAGCAAAGTGGAACAGAGAAGATTGGTTATGTAAAGTACCATATTTTTCAGAGTATAAGACACACCTTCCCCTGCCCCCCAAAGTGTGGAAATGTTGATGCGTCTTATACACCAAATACAGCCATTTTTGGCCTCCCAAAGTCCCACCCCCACATCGCATTTTTGTGAAAAACAGCTCAGTTTTTGCAAAAGCAGCCCATTTTTTTTGCAAAAACTGAGGCATTTT
>JAPKID020005008.1:0-11363 GCA_026931265.2 Tropidonophis doriae | reverse complement strand
ACCCGGAGGAGGCCCTCTCTGTGCGAGCGAATAGGTCTTAGGGATGTATGGGGCAGGAGCCGGTCACGAAGATAGCTTACCTTAAATTTACCTTATGCTGTATAACAAGTTGTTCAATTGTGCAGTACAATTTATATAATTAAACATTTCCAACAACGTCATTTATTTTTCTGTGTGAAGAAGCAAATTCTTGATTTCTATTTTTCTACAACTCATTGGGTGGCATCCAAGTGTTGCAACATTTACAGAACCATCACATTTTAATGCTTTTGTAAAACAAATATTTTAAAGCTTCTTTTCTGGAAGCAAGCCCTTCACATCCCACATAAAATCTGCCAAGATTAGAAACCTTACGGTTATAGCTGACAAAAAGAAAGGAAAGGAAAAACCTTCACCACTGGACTCACAGAAGCACTGAATGTTCCCCAGGGAACTTCTTCTGTTTGCATTTTAATTCCAACTTATCAAATTTTCATTTCCTAGACCTATGCACAAACTGAAACCCAATTATCCTCAGTTATTTATACTGTTCCAAAATTTTGAGGTAGCTTATAAACAAACAAGGGTGCATTACATAAACTATTCATAAAGCCATGTCTATTGATGAAACATATAAATACAATATGTAGTACAGGAAATTTCTTGGAAAAAAATATAAAAAGTAAGAACAAACATGCATATATTTGGAAAATGTGTCCAAAACACATACACATTTCATGTGAGTCATAAAAAATAAAAAACCACCAATACTGAAATGGGGGGAAAAAAGAAAGAAGTAGATTTGCTCTGTGTTCCTGATCACACACTGACAAGGACTTTAATTATAGCCAATATAGATTCTTACAGAATCTTGGAGTGAATTTTATAGTCTGTCATTTGCACCTCTATAATTGTTTGGTTTGGCTCTGCAACCAAACAAGACAGACACAGACTTCAAAAGATAATTAGAACTGCAGAAAAAACAATTGCTACCAACCTGTCTTCCATTAAGGACTTGTATACTGCACAAGTCAAAAGGAGGGCTGTGAAAATATCTACAGACCCTCACCTCGTGGACATAAATTGTTTCAATTCTACCCTCAAAATGACGCTATAGGGCACTGCATGCCAGAACCACTAGACACAAGGAAAGTTTTTTTTCCCCCTGAATGCCATCACTCTGTTAAAAAACTAATTCCCACAAGACTGTCAAATTATTTACTAAAATTGTATTACTATTATTCTTCTCATCCTTCCTATTATCTATCTCTTTCCACTTATGGGTATAACCATGTTGCTTGTTTCTTTATCATTCATATTGTTTTATTTGTTTCCTAGTATGATTTGATTGTTTATTAGTAACCTATGACTGTCACTAAGTGATGTATCTTATACATTCTTGATGAATGTATTTTTTTCTTGTATGTACACTGAGAGCATATGCACCAAAGATAAATTCCTTGTATGTTCAAACACACTTGGCCGATAAATAATTTGCTTCTTCTATTTTGGTATTCTATACATTAAGTTTAAGCACAAGTAGTAATAATGTGATTATGTAATTGTGTAATGTGATTCTCTAATACCTCTCTTTATTGCAATTTCTCTTTAATTCTCTTTAGTTTTTTTCTGAGTGTAGCCTATTTATAAGATGGCATTAACCCTTCAGATGTTTTTTTTTCCAATACTCGTTCATCTCAAGATGAATCTGCAGTATCTGTATCCAGATAGATTTCTTTACCAGATGTAAAATGATAAGAAATGAGCTTGCTGCCTGGCTACCTCAAAATGAGGGTTTTTTTTTTCTTTTACCTTAAGTATTAATTGTTTCCCCCCTTCTTTTTTCAATGCCTTTTCCAAGGATTAAAAAAAAAATCCTTTCAAAGAATGTAGTGATGGGAAGGGAAATTTGGAGAGATAAAGCCTTTTTAAGTTTCCTTATTCTTATTTTTAAGAAATTATCATGGAAACTCATTCACAGTATTTCAGTATTGTCATCATGTACTTTTTTCAAAGAAAAGATCAAGTGAGAAGAAAACAAAAACCCATTTGCATGGAATAAAACAGCTCCCATTTTTCAAAAAAAACAGTATTTTATTTCATTAGAAATAAAACTAATTTCTAAAGAAACAAAGCAGTTCTAATGCACTCTTAGAGATTCACAGATTCTGAATGGGTTTTGTTTAGAAATGTGTTCCATCAAAACTTCCACTGGAATATGTTTAGGTTTGTCTCTGAATGTGTATGTTGTTTTATCAAACACGTTATTGCTTGTATTATATTCATTTGCTTCTCAGGATGGTCTTGCCTCACAGGATATTAAGTGAAACCCTTTTCAGACAGCCAAAAGAAGAAGCAATTCTCATTCTTGTGTTTCATCCTTGAAGCATTAATTGGAAAATTTCTACTTATAAGTACATCTTTAACAACAAGTAATTAAAACTGCTATTGTTAGCTTTTTATTTTAATTGGAGGGGTTTTGGGGTGATAAAAATATTGTTTACACAATTAATATCTGGATTCATTAGGGACATAACTGGACAAGTAAAGGAACTGTTGTTTAAAGAAAATTAGAGCTTTGTTATAATAAGATTATAAAATAATAAAAAGTAGGTAAAATCAGCTTGATGCATGTTAGTCACAAACAACTGCATGGAGGCAGTGACGGAGTTACAAAAGCTAAAATTGTAAAAGGATAATATTATCTTGAGTTGCATATATAGCAGAGGTGGGCTACTTCCGGTTTGGTCTAGTTTGGCCAAACTGGTAGTGGAATTGTGGCCTGGGTCACAGAACTGGCAGCAATTAAGACTCACCACGCCCCTGAACCGGTTCCCCGATCTCTTATGCCATTGCCAGCTTGTTTCTGCATATGCGCAGAACAATATTTAGTCAACTGCATATACACCAGCAATGCAAAATGGCGCACACAACAAACCAGTACCAACCAGTATATAGGAACCCTGATACATAGTATATGGAATTTGACAACTGGACAATGTAATATAACTAAAAGATTGATATTACATCATTGGAAAGATAAACATATGTCCCCATTTACTCAATGGATTGAAGATTTGATTACACTTGCTACTTATGAATGTTTGTTAATAGATTTTGTATGGATAAATATAGTAGAACATACAACAATAGACTTGGAAAAATCATTGAAAAGCTTCTAGTCCATCTTCATGCTTGAGCAAGAGATTCTATAATATTCCAGTCATCCAATCTTGTCTTGAAATCCTCCACTGATGGAGTACCTACAACTGCTGGAGGCAAGCCATTCCACCTATTGTTCTGACAGGAAATTTCTCTATAAGAGAAGTTGGATCTCTCTTTAATGATCTTCCATACATTACTTCTTGTCCTGCCCTAGGGTGCTTTGGTGAATAGGTTGATCTCCTTTTCTCTGTGATAGCTCCTCAAGTACTGGTAGACAGCTATCATGTGATGCATAATCCTTTTCTTCAATAGACTAGACATACTGTACATAGTTTATCACATGGTTTAGCCTCCAGATCCTTTATCATCTTTGTTGCTCTTCTCTGTACTATTTCTAAGGTCTCAATATCTTTTTTTTTGTATTGAGAATGCAAAATTGAATGAAGTATTCCAAGTATGGACTTATTTGTGCACTGTAAAGTGGTCCTATCACTTCTCATGATTTTGATGTTGTCCCTCTGTTAATGCATCACAGGACTGCATTGTCTCTTTTGGCAACCGTAGCACACTGCTGATTCATATTTAACTGGTGGTGCATAGGACACCTAAATCCCTAGGAGAGTTATTACTGTAGTCAGATACTGCCCATTCTGTACCTGTGCATTTGCTTTTTCCTGTCTAAGTGTAGGGCCTTACTTTTCTCACTATTGAACTGTTTTGAAAAAGGCCCAAAGTTTAAATCTGTCAAGTTCCTTCTGAGGCTATATTTTAAAATGTTGGCATATTCCCCACCTTGGTATCATCTGCAAATGTAATAATTTCCTCTTCTATCTTCTCACTTAAATCTTTTATGAAGATGTTGGAGAGTATTTTGCCAAAGATAAAGCCTTGAAGTACCTCACTGCATGCTTTCCTCCATTTAGATGTCCTTCCATTAAGAACTACACATTGAGTGTGTTTGGTCAGCCAGTCGAAAATTCATCAGCTGGTGATGCTTTCTATCCTGCATTGTTCTATCTTCCAACAAATAGGCTTTAGTTTATTTTGTCAAATACCTTACTGAAGTTTATAATTTATGTCCACAGTAGTTCCCATATTAAATAAACAAAAAAATCCAATATCCCCAGAAGAAAAAACAGGGGCCTGTTTTTTTATAACATACACTGTAACAACCACTAGGTAGGAAAAACAAGCACAAAGCAAACAGATAAAATTGCATAAGACATGGACAAACTTAACCATCATTTCAACTAGGAAACTGTGAACATCCTAGGTCAAGTCAAACCCAAACATGCTAAAGAATTCCTGGAAGCCTGGGACTCTGACAAATCAACCATCAACAGGTACAAAGAGATAAACAACAACCACATACTATTCAACAGACGTAATAAAAAGCTGAAAAGGAAACAAAAAGGCCAAAATATCTCCTTGCCAGAAATCAACATTCAAATAAGGAGCAATTAACATCAGGATCAGACAAACATTCAAACAGTTAATAATACCCACATTAAGGAACAACCAATTTAGACAATCAATTAAAGTAAACAACAGTTTAATCAAGGAACTACCAAGAATACTCCCACCAACACTCACAGGGGAAGCCACCTGTATGTAAGGAGAGAACAAACCTACCTAGCACTGATGATGTTACTTAATTCGGAAATGAAACATCTGCAAGAAAACAACTAACCTCAGACAGACTCCACTGAAGCTATAATTTTCTAATGTATATTAAAACTCCATTTCTCTTTGTTCTTAAAAGGAATTGTAAAGTCTTTGTTTAGTACTTATACTGTTAAAATCAGAAGAAAAATGTGCCAATAGGACTGTACAAATAGTTGAAGAGTTGTTTCCAAATGACAAAAATTGGATTAAATCAGTCCTTCGAAACATGTTTGCAAAACAAAGTGTGAATTTGATTTAAAATAGAAAATTGTAGATTCAAAGTACGTTGTAACTTTTCCAAGTGTTTCAAACATTCAATAACTTTCTTTTCTTCTGTGTTTGAGCGATGTGGTGTTAAGTAGATTTCTGTGATTTTGACTACTTGTTGGATAAATCTTATTTGTAAATCTTTAAGACATTCAACTATCAGTGAAGGGGTCCTTGGATAATGCTTGAAGTTCCCGGCCTAAATGTGAAAAATAGCAAAGGCTCTTATTGCTTATATACCACTACATAGTAATTTACCACATTCTCTGGCCTATAATATGTCAGCATATTGCCTACAACAAACTGGATTCTCATTTTACTGACCTCAGAAGAATGGAAGGCTGAGTCAACTTTGAGGCGGTCAGGATCAAACTCCTGGAAGTGCACAGAGTCAGCCTGTAATACTGCAATCTAACCACTGCACAACCAAAGCTCAGGATGTGAAAGGCTATGAACATTAGTTTTTATGCCTTTCTTTTTCTATGACTCCCACTCCCTTTTTTTCTTTTTTTTACAATTAATGCTATTTGCCTTGGGCCCTCTAATACCTTTGTAGCATAAAATATTGTTATTAAGCCACAACATACACACCAGAGTCCTATCAACACTGAGGTACACATTCCACAATGGGTCAAATGGATTAAGTAGCAATATAAACCCTCTGGCACTGAAAGATGGTAAAGATAAATGAATCCATAAAGACCAAGTCAAAAAGTCTATTCACCTTGACTTTTGACTGAAGTGATAATGTACTCCTCAGAAGTGGCAAATTGTCAATTATTGAAATTTACTAGCTGTCTAGAAAATCTTGGAATCAGAGGTGACAAAGCATAACACCACAGAAGTCAGGCTGAATTGTGAACCTTTCCACTCTCACAAATGTCTTGCAACTCTATTAATTATTAACTGTATAATCTAGTATAATGTGCTAGTCATTCCCGATTCTAGGGGATGGTGCTTATCTCCATTTCAAAGCTGAAGAGTCAACACTGTCCAAAGATGTCTCCCTGTTCATGTGGCCGGCATGACTAAATGCTGAAGACACATGGAAAGCTGTTACCTTTCCACCAAAGATAGTCCCTATTATTCTACTTGCATTTTTTACATGGTATTGAACTGCTAGGTTGGCAGAATCTGGGGCAAAACAAGTAATGGGAGCCCACTCCATTATGCGGTGCTAGGGATTCAAACTGCCGAACTGCTGACCTTTCTGATTGGCAAGCTCAGCATCTTAGCCACTGAGCCATTGCATCCCCAATTTGAATAAATAGGGCAGCTGTTATTTTGGAACAGGGTTTCATTCATCCTGGTCATAGCATCTGGGAGATAACACTTTCTGTTTGGATTCTGGGCCTCTTAGAGATCTATTTCCAGTTTCTTTTCATAATTGGTATCTCATGGGATGTACTAGCAATTTCACCCAAACAAATAAACACATTAACAACACAGGTCACATTAGAAAGTTACACATAAGTGAGTGAAATGTGGTCACCTGATTATCATTGATTATCTAATTATGATATTTTAAAGGATTGAAGAACCACAAGGTTGACAAACTAATTACTGTAGCATTACCATTTACTTCATCTCATTGCTACTCATGTACTCACCCATGATCATGATGTTTTGGATATTACCAAGTTGCCTGGATAGTACCCAACTTTTATTTGATTGCTAAAATTGGTGCCTTCATTCTTTTTATTTACTCTCCAACAATTAGATCCATGTTCAGGACCAAAGTACTACACAAACATCCATCTTCTAATCTCTTTATTTTAAACAAAATATTTCTATCGTATTCTTCTGCTTTTGGGGAAGTTATGTACAAAGGATCAATAACATTTGTAAAACTATAGGAAATAAAATTTATTCAAACCAAGAATCTGAAATAGCACTAAATTTGCACTAGATAAGGGCCAACAGAAATCAAGAGGGCTGGTCTTGGATCTTTAGGACAATGGAAGAACTCTGAGCTGTGACACCTTTAAATCTCCCCTCCCCCAACTCTACCTGTTCTTCTGTCATAGGCAGAGCCATTTCTCATTATTTGTACAGATCACTACCATTTGTATAAGTTGCATTTTTTAAATCCTAAAATAGAAACAGTATGATAATATTAAAACATATATTTGAAAGGAACATAGTCATAAAACTATTCATTATTTTTATGATGTTTGATGACCTTCATCATAAAAATGCTAACCCAGCCAAAACCTTCACAAATTCTGTAAAACAAATGCCTGTGTCTCTATCACTAGTTATTCTTTCTTCTTCAGCTGACAGTAGACATATAAAGTGCTTATTTTTCAAATTTTAGTCAGGATACAGGCACTGAGTTGAACTGATCAATTTTTATAGTGATCTAAACATAATAAATTCACTGGGCACCAGATAAATCATCTTTCTCCACCACTCATTTATATCCACATACACACAAAAAACCCACAACCTTAGAGTGGAATCTAATAAAAGATTTCTGGAGATGACAATTTGAGAAGGGTTTTGGAGAGGGTATGTAGCAATTCAGTAAAAGTGCTCCTTTAAAAATGTATGAAAGCATAATCAAATACAGAAATACAAATATACTTTCTTGGCTTAAGTCCTACATGCTTACAATTGAATCTAGTCCCATTCACTCACAGTGGTAAATATGATCAGAAATAACCAAACCAGACTGTGACATTTATTTAACAATCTTTGTTAACCTGATTCCCAAATATTTATTAAAGAAATCCCCTAACACACAGTAGAACAGATTTCCCATGTTACATTTTGACTTTGACACATTCCTCTGCTCTTTTGGTATAAGAGATAGTTTGAACTATGATTGGTTTCTTAAATGTAATACAAGAATTATCAATGGTTGATAGAACAAACATAAATTCTATATATAGAGAGAACCAGTTTGGTTTAGTAGTTAAGGTATTAGGTTAGAAACCAGGAAATGATGTTCAAGTCCCATCTTAGCCAAGCAAGCCAGCTGGCCCAGTTGCTCCTTTTCTGGTCAACCTACCTCTCAGGGTTGTTCTTGTTGGAGAAATAGGCAGAGATAGGTGTTGGATGTTTGCTACCTTAGTTATTTATAAAAAAATAATAGGCATTTATTTAAATAAAATAAATAAATAAAATAAATACAGATGTCTAAACTGTTTATGATTCATAGAAATATTTATTTGACAGGCAAAAAAATTAAAAGTAAAGGTAAAAGTTTCTCCTGTCCAGTTGTTATTGACTCTAGGGGACAGTGTTCATCTCTGTTTCTTACTAAGGGAGCCAGAGTTATTTGAATACATTTTTGCAATCATGTGGCCAACATGACCTCACGCCAAGGTGCATAGTATGTCATTACTGTCTCAGTGAAGTGATACCTATTTATCTACTTGTACTTGCATGCTTTTGAACTGCTAGGCAGGCAGGAGATGGGACACGTAATGGGAGCTCACCCTATTCATGCAGTGCTCAAGTCTAAAACCGCCCCAAGTCCTTTGGGAGTAGGGTGGTATAAAAATATAAATAAACTAAACTAAAACGTGGGCTGCCAGCTTTCCTACTGACAAGCTCATTGTCTTTAACCTGAGCAACCCCATTCAAAATTATGAAACTATTTTAAAAGTTTATTTGATCCAAGAGAAACATATTTCTGATATATTCTACATATCACATAAATCCAACAACAATCTGGAGGAAAATATTTTTGCAGCCTAAATATGTAGTCCCACCATATCCTAGGTTAACAGGTGAACTTAACAAACCACTAAAAATCATTGTCTGTTAGGGAGGTGAGACCTCTGCCATTTTCCAATCACTAAATTCATTGGGTATTAGAATGATGAGAACTCTGGTATTTCCAGATGTCAAAGACCCAATTTAAAGAAAATTGAAATAGTCTATATAAAAATAAAAAATAAATAGAATTTGATACTTCGTTACAGTCCGTATAATGGAATCAGGGAGAGGGTATGCTTTCCTGCTTTTCTTACTTTAGAACACTTTTTTTTCCCAAAGAAAGTACTGCAAGGAATAGAGAATAAGGCTATAGAAACATAGGAGGGAATGCTCAATATATTTATCCTTCGAGTCAGAAGACATATATAGAAGAAAAGAGAAAGGGGTGACATTTAAAAGCAGTTTAATAATGAAGAATTTTAAAAGAGCACACATTGCTAACCGGCTTTCTCAAAGGAAGCATTTAAATTGCACAAAATTGGTCTTTATTATCCTCCTTTCATCTTATTCTACAGCATTTGAAACAATACTTTTTACGTGTATTAATAGAGAGCTATTACATACGAAGAGGTAAAGATAAAGATTTTGTGTTCAGCTTGACTCTTTGTGACTGCAAGAACGCAGTGACGCAGTTTCATTGGCAACAGCATGGAAGAAGTTCGGCACTGTCTTCTTTTGAAACATTTTTTTAAAAAATGATTTTTTTTTACTTCACAGTTCAGTCTAGAGGTCTCATGTCCAAATACCAGCCAAGCATGACCCTACTTAGTTTTTAATATCAGCCAAGGTTGAATAGATATAGTGTGCAATCTGGCCAATTAAGGCTTTTCAAAATGTGTAGGAGCTCTCCAGAGGCCCTTTATATATTCTTAGAGCAGCAATATAGATTACTGCATAAGTAAGTCACAAGTATATTACAGGAAGTTCTGGGACACTGCATAGCCAGATCCCCATCTCCATGGCATCACCAGGAATGAGCTGTCTCAATTTCTTCTCTCGAATCCCAGCAACCTGTGACAACATAGGACTACTGGTTTTGTGACCTAGAAGTCTCACCTATGAAATGTGTGACATGCAATGCTTATAGTTGACGCTAACTTGATGACATATAATCAAACCAGAAACTAGATCAGGGGTAGTCAACCTTTTTATACCTACCACCCACTTTTGTATCTCTGTTAGTTGTAACCGCCTACTGGTTCCACAGTAATGGTGATTTATAAAATAGGGAAGTCAATTAAATTTAAAAAAGGAAAGTGCTTCAGTAGCGGACAAAACCCCTACCACCCACCATGAAAGCTGGAATGCCCACTAATGCGGTAGGGATCAGGCTGACTACCACTGCACTAGATAGTCTTCAAAACAATTCTTGAAATAAACTCTAACTGATCTGATGAGCTCATATAACCATTCTAGTCTCTTGTTAGTACTTAATGTGTCTGCTTCCAAGCTACACTTGTCAGTCCTGAAGCTGGCCTAAGTGTGGCCATTTTCTCCTTATAGCTTTCCTCTAAAGAGGTTTCTCTTAGCATTGTTTCAGGGCTGACACAGCCTGGAGCTAATGGGCCCAGGAAGGGGGGGGGTAAGCTAAATAAAATTATTTCCCCTGATAATCAAGGACATTTGTGCAGGTGTTCAAGAAGTGGAGAGTGAGGTCACCTAGCAACTGGATTACCTGCTGATTGGACCATGTGACTGGGGACTCTGGAGGGAAGTGACAAAATTTTAGTTTTAATTGGGTGTAAAACCAGCGGGAACTTAGAGCCAGTTTTCCACCAAATCTGTGCCAATTTGTATGTCCCAATAAAATGTTATTTGAGGAATGTTCCTGCCTTGGAGTTATTTTTGAAGAAGATGTATTACTTGACAGCACTTTTTAATGCAGTATGCAGGTATAAAGAATATTTTTTTAAAAAACAATTGTGCATATTCATGATACAGCTTAATCTTTCTTCGGCTGAGGTTTGTTTTCTGAGTTTACTGCTTTGCTGACATTATGGCATTATGTTACCAAACTTACTTACAAAATGTCAGGGAGCCAAGCAGCAAGCAAACCTCTGCCTAAATCTACAATCTGAGCTCTGAATATTCTCTACAATTTCTTATCCTTTATCAATTATAAAAAAATTAGTTAAATTAGGATGCATTCTGGAAATATAAACATTCTGTTCTTTTTTCTACTCGTGTCCTTTTTTCCTTCCTGGAAAAGTCTTTGATGTTCATTAGTCATTTTTTAAAAAAAAAAATTAAAGTACCCCTTTTAACTCTACTTTGTTGGTTGTTTTTGTTGTGCTATTTCTTTACACATAAGTCCACAATTGGTCTTACCTGTTATAGCTTATCAGTAATCATGTTATTTTCCTTCTTTTGCTGTCTTCCACTGCTTTTTTACTTCCTTTCCTGCCTCTTAATTTATATCTGCTTTGCTATCTCTGATTATTTCACAAATGTGCCAAAAGAGCTTTTCAAGAGGCAACTGGACTTTCTAATGTTTCTTTCAAAACATTTCACTTCTCATACAAAAAGCTTCTTTAGCTCTTCCTGGATGCAAAGCAAAACTT
>JAPKID020005007.1:0-11363 GCA_026931265.2 Tropidonophis doriae | reverse complement strand
CGCCGCCCTGGGTCCTTTCGAGGAGAAGGGCGGGATATAAATCAAATAAATAAATAAATAAATAAATAAATAAATAACTGTTATTAGTACATATGTTAACGTTGTCTATTTCAGATTACCTTATTAGATGAGATATATACTGTACCTATAGAAATATTCTCTATATTCATCGCAGGCACTGGAAAATCTATATATAAGAATTTGCTGTATCATGGATACATCATGATACAGAGTGATAAAATGTATTCAGCAATGTCTGCTCAAAACTGTTTCACATACAGTTGCACTAAGTTTATTTTGGGTGTTGTGCTTTAATTTACTTATTGTGTGAACTTAGAAAATGTGTTTACTAACCTTCATTTATGGCTTAGCCTAATGAGTAAAAACAGCCAATATTTGCTTGTTCAAAAAGTGTGGTTACCCTAAACTATGGCTAAACATAATATGTGAACTCAGTCACTGTAGTCTGTAAGTGTTGCTTTTCCTACAAGAGCTGATTTTAGTTCAAGAGTGATATTGAATACATTTTATTGTTGTTATTCCTGTCCTCTTTTGCTAAACTTCTCCCAATCTGTTTACCACATTGTTATAACATTCTCACCTTTGAGCTAAAGTGGCTGGTTTCATGAAAATTCTTCTAATGCTAAACCAGAGTAATAATAATATAAACTTTTTGCAAGTGTTTTTTCTTCCAACTTTCTGAAATATTGGCAATAATTGTGGCATTTCCTGCTTGTATACAGTACCCAGATTGTCCAGAAAAGGGTCTCTTCTGCATTGCTCTCCTCTTCTGCAGAGGAATTGTTCTTAAATATAGAGAAACTTTATCCTCAGACTTTAATAATTTAATCTGAAGAGGAGCCAACAATAGGTCAGACTTATTGGCTCCAATCCTAAAATTATCTATACCCATGAAATCCCTATTTTAAAATAAGATTCCAAGCATCCAACTCTGCAGAACTGATCTATATACAGTATATAAGGTTAGAGCAATGCTTAGATCTTTAGTGTTGACCTATTATGAATAAGAATTATTTGGACTGATTTTGTGTCTAGCTTTTTCAAGGACTATTCACACAACATACATAAAAAACAATTCATTTACACCTATATTGCTTTCTCCCCCTCTTCCTGCAGAAGCAAGTTGTAAGATGGGCATGGCCTGAGTGTGACGCATCTGGTCTATGGGCCACCAGTTTGACGTTCCTGGTGTAGAGCCATTAATGGATACATAAATAGAGGCAACAATGGTTACATAAATTCCTGTAGGTTAAGTTTCTAAACAACTTCGCACTTTACAATGAATTTGGCCCTGAGACCAGTATTTGGCAATCCCTGTTTTGGAGACTTCTAATGACATGGCCTAGAACCTGATATATCATGTCAGGTTCTATATATAGTTTTCTGAAAAGCCTAAAGTAACCTTGGAAAGTTGTGGGCTTTATTTACAGCCCCATAAACGTTACACATGGTTGTGGTCAAAATGCTAGCTGTGAGCTGCCATAACTATTTCTTGAATAAGAACTCCGTAAAGCACTTTGGTCAAGTGTTAAAGTTGGCCAGTGTTCAAAATAAAACACTCAATTGACTTTCTCTTAACAAATTATTTCTTCTGTCTGTTTAAAAGAAGTTAGGCAATTGTTGGAGATAATTCTATAAACTTTCTGTTCAATGGTCAGTTTTGGCTCAGGACATCTGGACCAAATGCAGCCTACAAATACACTCCAGATTTGCGAGTAACTGTAATATTCTCACATAAAAAGTAGTTCAGTATAGTTATCAGCTTATAGTTTGGATATTTCAAAGGCAGTTTTCCCTAAAATACATTTTCCCTTCAATATTTCCTTTCCACAAGAAATAATTCAAACCATCTACACTAACTACATCATTTCCGTTGATATTTACCCAGCTCCAATTTTTCGCCAATAAGCATTTCAAGCTACAAAAATGATGATGTAAGTGGTGATTGTAGTGCACACATGAAACAGCTACCATGCAGCAAGTTTGCCATTCACCTCAAATCACATATTTTCACAGAAGCTAGTCCTATAATGAGCTGTGTTATTCAGTAACAAAAAAACCCCACCCAAATTGCAAGATGGGAACTTCTCAGCATGTAACAACTAGTTAAACAGAATATGTTTTCAATCAGAAGGGCACATGCTTTCTGGGCTAAGGACCACACATGACTCTTGAGTGGTAAGCCAACACCCACACTCCAAGAAAAGAAGAGTAGGGGCAAGACAAAACTAATTTCTTTTAGTTGACATTTATATTTAAGTAAAATTATAAGAGTGTGTGCTTTTGAATAATTAATTTTAAATATATTGTCTTTTTTCTGCCAGGTTAAAAATTATAACTTTTTGAGTTTTCTGGGTTTTTCTTAATTTCAGAGAGATATATGATTAAGTACTTTATCACCTGTTCTAATTTATGCTAGTGACACATGGACACTAAGCTCACAATCTATACAAAAGCTACAAATGGCACCAAGAACCATGGAAAAATGCATGTTTGGCATTACAAGACAAGATAGAAAGACCTGCACATGGATTAGAGAACAAACGAAAGCATATAATATCAAGAAAATGAAAGAATTGAAATAGGAATGGGATAGTAACATAGCAAGAATAACTGATGACAGGGGGTCCAAGGCAGTCATAGAATGGATCCCACTTGATAAAAAGTGTTTGTGAAAGAGATTGAAAACAAGATGGAGCCATGACATCAGCAATTATTGTGGGCCCAATAGGCAAAAGAAAGTGCAGGAACGTATTGGTTGAAAACATGTGGAAGAGGCCTTCATCCTGAAGTGGATAGACAATGGCTAAAATGATAATGATGACTTTAAGAGCCTAGCTCTTAAACCAGGCAACAAGTGCTAAAGGATCAGGCATTATGTTCATTCTGCTGTTGTTTAGAAGAACTGTGAAGACCAGGCTCAAGAAAGAGGGATACCAATGTTTTTCTCCATTGAATTCCAGCCAATAATCAAATTTAAGAAAACAAATTAAAAAGCCTTTCCTACCTACTGCATCCATACCTGATTTTGCACATTCAGTCAAGATCCGGCTCAAGTATCATTTGCATCCAATGCTTGAACAGTCTGCTCTGTTGTTAAAGGATGAATTCATTCACTAGTGGCAATATCATGTGAAAATATATAGGGTTCTCCCAGTGATTTTTCTGCAGCAAGTTGTTCAAAATAGTTGTAGGAATAACTGAGCACATGCAGTTTTCAGCTAGGTTTCCAAATTCCTGAAGTGGGGTGTTGCTGCTAGAGGTGGAGCTCTCATCTCCCAATCAGGAGGTTGTGAGTTCAATCCTAGGTAGAGGCAGATGTAGGGTCTCCTGCTTGGCAGGGGATTGGACTAGATGATCTGCAAGGTCTCTTCCAACTCTGTTAATCTGTAAATCTTGCTGAAAACATGGGACAAATATCTTACCTTCTGTTTCATTTGCCCTTGATCAAAACTCGGAATTAAGAAAAGCACTTGTCAAGTACCAACTTGCCTATCATGAGAAATTTAATTAGTGAAAGAATGTGTTTACTTTAGATCTGCTAAGCAGTGTTCCTGGTGGCAGAGATATTTCTTTCAAGCTATATAACTGAAGTGTGCAGATTCACGAATGAAATAAAGAGTTTTTCTACAGATTTCATTACTTCATCCTAAACTGTAATAAGTGGGCATGTTTCTGTTGCTTTACAACAATACTGTAAGAAGAGAAAGGGAAATAAATACAAACAGGGAAATACAAAGAAAAGAAGAAAAAAGGGGCATGAATGGATATTTTTGTATTACAACATATGGAAAGAAGCTCAAACCTATCTTACTTGCCAAAACTATGCAGTCACCAGCAACTTATTAAATAGTACTTTTGTATGCAGATTTCACTTATCTGGATTATGTAGTAATATAACATTAAGTGCCTTATTAATTGCACATTCAGAATGTTCTCATACAGTATTTAATGCTATTCAAAAATATGTTCATATTAGCAACATTCCCTTCATTTTTCACCCTATCAGTTCTTGTTCTGTTAATTATATGTGGGAATGACCAGGAGTGGGGGAAGAAAGAGAGAGGCTGCCTAGAGAATCATTGAATAAGAAAGGGCATAGCCTACAGCTGCATAATGGGCAGAGAAAGAGACTCATAAAGGAACCCCCTTAATTTCAGATTTGCAAGCTTCTGTTAATGTAGCCTTATAATAAGGTATAATTAGCTCATCAGGTTGTATCTCCTGTATAATCTGCCTTGGAAGACTGACATATTCAGTATGATGTAGATAGTATGTTTTCAAAATTGATTTCAAAAGAAAATGATTTTACAAATAAATAAATATTTTTGTCTAAAATAATATACGGGAGGTTGTTTTGTTTGTTTCTGGAGTTTTACAAGTTTCACTTCTTTACTAGGAATAAGGAATAAATTTAAAATCAGTTGGAATATTAAACGATAGAGAAATTCATCACATGTTTTGTTGGCACATTGGTTTAATGTGCTAACAAAATGGCCATTCCCCACCATCCAATCAGAGCTCTTGGATAAGAAATGGAACATCTTCAAAGAAAAAAAAGTTGCTTCTTGAAAAAGCACCTTTGGGACAACTGACCTGGATGACTGAAAATCTCCATAGACATTAATGCTATGGTCAATTTGAAAAAATGTCTATTTCCCAGTCTCAATGCTTTATACAGAATTATATTTGAAAAGTGTAACCGAATCAGACAGTTTTATTCCAAAACCTTTAAGAAAATTCTGCCATATAAGAACTGAAATATATGACAGGGCAGCATTTAAAAAAAAGAATCTAGTTAATTCAGTGCAGCTTTTATTGACGTACTAGAATATTTTTTGGATATTCCCAATAAAGATTATTTTCAGCTCTTTGTCTTCCTATCTTCAATGTGTGCTCTTTTTGTAAAAGCAATTAAGATATGAACTGTAACCCACTTGTAATTTTTCATGCAACTTAAGAGTTAAAATTTCAGATGCTATTTTAAGTTTTAGTCTATTGAATTCCTGCTCCTAATCCATAGTGATCTAAATAAACATGGAAAATATTCTACAAAATAGTTTTAGAAAACAACAATAAATGTGGTTCATGCTGATTTTCCTCTCCTGTTACATGACTTCATATGAATTGTAGGATCCTTCTGTTATTTCTTCTATTTCCATTTGCAGTTTGCTAGGTTTAAACTCTTGGATTTCCCCCCCAAAATTACATTCAGTTTCTATGTCTGACATGTTTTGACAATAATGTAGCCGTCCAAATAGATGCTAAAATAATTTTTTAAAAAAGAATATCCAATGATGTTACCAAGATAACTGCATAATTCAGCAGTTTGCTATCATAGTTAGGGTGGGGTGACACTGGAAGAGTCCAGTAATTCCTAATTCATGAAATGCAAGTGCTTTCTCTCGTTGTGTCTCAGCCTAACCTATTTAATAGTAATAGGATGAAATGGTGGGAAAATAACCATTGGATGTTATTAAGTATGATGAATGTATCTTATGTTAAGCTAAGGTTGTCATATATTCAGGTGTTTGCAGATATGTCGCCCTTTTTAATTCCTATGTTTTTGTTCAATTTTGCTTTTCTTTTTTCTTCTCCCCTACCAATGGGTGCACAAAATGGTACTCCAGTGACCTGGGCATTCATCTAGCTTCAAAACATAAAATTTCTTCAAAAAATATGAGAAAAGTTTAAGTACTTAAAGGGATTGTTTAACACCTGTCAGCTGAATAAACATCAGTAATGGGTCTTGCACTTTACTCAGACAAAACCAATAATTATAGAAGGTGTACTATAGCCATGAAAGTGTATACATAATTTATTAATGGGTTTTTATTATTTCAAGTTTTCAATTTGAAAGAATAGAGGTTGCTTCCAATTTGAGTTTAATTCTGCAGTCCCCTTACCTGATTCATGATATGTTATAAGGGAGGTAGTTAATGATTTCATAAACTAACCACATCATTTTCTGTGTTTTTCAAATGTATTCCCATCTTTTTTTCTTATTAGAAACATCCATGAAAAGGAAGTAAAAGAATAGTATATAATAGGGTTTCTCAACCTTGGGAACTGGATGGCTGAGGAATTCTGGGCATTGAAGTCCACAAGTCATGATCTGATACAACGAAGGTTAAAGGTCATCATACCACTCATCATTTAAATGGGATACAGCTCAACCCTTAAAATTCCAAAGGTTGAGAAATCCTGGTATAGAAAAAAGAACTTCTCCATGCAACATGATCCTTGTGACTCATCCAATGCACTCACACTGGATGAAGATACTTTTCTACTTCATGACTTATCAATGCTGATACATATTTGTCCCCCTTTAACACAGTGTTTTGTTTTGTAAAGTTCACAAAGGGTATCAAACCACAGCAAGAAAGATTTGTTGCCTTGCTGGAGACTTCAGATAATCCTTGCTTTACGACTACTAAGTGATTGCTAAGTGAGAAATTTGTTAAATACGTTTTCCCCATTTTACAACCTTGCTTGCAACAGTTGTTAAGTGAATCACTGCAGTTGTAAAATTACTTAAAGGTAAAACACTTAAAGTTGTTAAGTGAATCTGGCTTCCCCACTGATGGTTTTTTTTGTCAGAAGGCCACAAAAAGTGATCACATGAACAAGGGACAGAGTAACCATCATAAATATGAGTCAGTTGCAAAGGGAAGTTTCATCATGTGACCAAGGGGTTGATGTAATTGTTATAAGTGTGAAAAATGGCCATATGTCCCCTTTTTAGTGCCGTTGTTACTTTGAACAGTCACTAAATGAACTGTTGTAGGTCGAGAACTATCTGTACTATTAACTTTAAGATGTGTGGACATCCCTAGACTTCCCCAGCCAGCCATGGTTACTGAGGTTGAGAAATACTGAATCTGTTACTATTTACTTTGAGAAACTGAAAGCTAAACTAGATAGGTCTTTGTCTAAATTAGGACTGTCCTTCTTATGTAACCAAGCTGATTAGTGCCTTGGGGGAAGAGATAAATATAAATTTGTAACGAATACAAAATAATGATAACGTTGAGAAAGACCGTAAGTATGAGTCAATAATTTTCTTCCATGCATGATACAAAGATTTAAAGTGTAGTTTGAATATTCTATATTGCATTGATTTGATTTTAATAAACTTTAGAGTTTATTTTGATTAATACAGAACACAATAAAATTAACAAGATAATGAGATTTCAATATTGGGATAAAAAGCCATAGGAAGAGACTACAGAACTGTGTCAGTATTTTTATTTTTAGAAGTACTCAAGGTAAGAATAAAGAATCATATATTTCTAGCACATACTTTGATGGATGGAAATAAAAAAACACTAAGTATAGTTTATGGACTTGTATGGATGGCACCAGTAGAGGCTAAACCAATTTCATTGTATATATGATATACAATGACAATAAAGGCTTTTAATTTAAATTTGAATTGAATAGTACTGGGGTTGGAAATGTTTTCTCATATTTTACTGTATTGTGTGACACTGACAGCCAACAAATAAACTCCTGAAAGTTAATAAATAACATGTTTAAGTCTCTCACAAGTTAAACAGAATCACTGGTATAATCCTATCCCTTTAAAACAGTTACATTAGCACAACTCATGTTACCACAACATTCTTATTTGGCTTTATGACACATGGGAACATTACTCCAATTATATATGTATGCTAAAAAATTAAAAAAATAGTTTGTTTTGATCCTCATGTGAGCTAGCAAACAAGAATGAGAATGATTGCAAAATGAAAGTTTCAGTCAGAAATACAAAATATAAAACAGGTCTTTTTTTGGTAACACTGAAAACTTGAGTTGATAATATACATCAAGCTTTCTGTTGTCAAGGATTTATAAAAGTGTGATTTTTGGATGTACTTACCTAGTCTTCCTTCCTTAAACTAAAAGGGAGTCTTTCTTAAACTAAACGGAAAGAGAGAAGTCATTTTCCCTTCACTGCCTTTCACTCCTCTGTGATGGGATCCCTTTCCCCTTGGATCACATGAAAGAGTTCTATTAATGTGAATTGGCTTAGGTTTGAGAACTGGATAACACTGAAGGGTGAGGAATCTGACCCGGGAGCTCTAAGCTGTAATACGTCACTGCTCTAAGGAGACACAGGAGCTGTCAGCTATTTGAATGGAAAAACATTACAAAGAAAAGCCCTAGCTATTTTTTCAGGTTCCACAGACTAGCACCAATGTGCTCCAAAGTTAGCTCAGGTGCTAGTGTGTCCTTTTCTCTCACATAGTTTTAATGGATTTCTCTCTCTCTCTCTCTATTTCTAGTTTCTCACTCTCTCTGCTGAATACACAGACACTTTTATAGGAATCCAAATACCTTTATATTGTATATCTAAGGATATAGAACAACAACAACAAGAAAGAGAGAGACAGAGACAGAGAGGGGGGGAGAGAGAGAGAGAGAGGGGTGCAGGATAAAGGTACAGTATTAATATTTCTATTAATATTTCTATGGAAACTAGAATTAACTAAGAATTAACTAAGAACTGAGAAATTTCCTGACAGAACAATTAATCCATTGAAAGACTTGTCTCTAGAAGTTGTGGGTAATCCAACCCTGGAGGTTTTTAAGAAGAGATTGGACAACTATTTCTCTGAAATGGTATAACAAATGAGCACAGGGGGAGTGGACTAGAAGAGCCCCCAAAGCGTCTTCCAACTCTGTTATTTTGTTGTTCTATAAAGGTATATGTGTGTGTGTGTAGATGCACATCCCATTTTGTCTGCGTAAGAAACCCTGTCACTTCCTCATCAAAACTTAAAATTTGCATGCATAATATTGGGTAAACATATGATGCCGCAAAGATATTCTCACCAAAACTCTTTTCGGGAGAATCATTTATATCAGTTATGAGAGCCTGTGTGGCGCAATGGCTAAACGCTGTAACAGAGTTGGGTAAACCCAGGTTCAATTCTACCCATAGCCACAGAAGATCACTGGATGATTTTGGACCAGTTACTTTCTCTAAGTCTAAGAGTGGCACGGTAGCCTAGAAGTACAGATACTTGCCTCATGCTCAGGAATTGAGAGTTTTGATCCTAGGCAGTGACAGATATTTCTCTATTTGAGTGCAAAGAGAACATATCTACTGTGAACTTCACATAGGTATCAGGAAGTGCATCTGGCCAGTAAATACTCCACTCCATTCAGTTGCCCTGAGTCCATCCCAATACAAGAGATTACAGGATTGTAAAAAGAAAACCTCTTTCTCAGCCTCTGCTACCTACCTTAGGATTGTGGCACAGATAAATGAAAAGAGATCCAATATATATCAAATATATCCATGAGCTTACAGATAAAAGGTACACTATCTAATAAATAACTATTCCTAAAAATTGCTAGTACCATGATTGAAACATCCCGTTATTTTTTACAGAAAATTTATTCCTCAAATGCAATTATTTCATTTTTTTCTATAAATTGGCCTGATACACAATCTGCATAAAAATTTGATCCAGGCTAAATGATGTCTGGCTTGTTTCTCAGACACTATACTTTCTCCCATTGTATCTTTCTGATACTATCAGAAGATTATACTTAGCTTGTTTTTTTTTAATCCAGTTTTGCAAATAGGAACAGCAGCTACAAGTCAGTGAACTTGGCAAGTCTCCTGTTTATCCAACCAGGATCAGATTGCATGCAAGGATAACTGTATAGAGCTGGCCTGTTTTTCTGAAACCAAGGGACACAGAAAACCATGCAGCGTTGTGAAAAGAACAAAAAGAACGCAAAAATAAATGCCTTCCTTCAGCAGGTGTTGGCCAGAAGCAATAATTTTTTTTGTCTTAAAAAAAATAACATAAAGACAAGCCTTTGGTCCATCTGGAAAACTATTTCACAGTGGAAAATTAGTACTGTTTTTATTATTCATTGATGTAATAGTTAATTTATTTCATACATTTTAAACTTTATATTTGTGAAGAGTTGATGGTTTTTAAACTAACATAGTTTTTAAAAATGACAAGGAGATCGAATTAGAATATAATTGCTAAAAATACACATGACCTTTCAAGCACTTACATCTCACAATACTATGCTCTGGTATAAAACTCAGTGCTTACAGTAGTTGTATTTTAAAAGTCTAGCTTTTCAGGGTAAACATATAGAGTTGTGAAATCACTGTTGCCATAATATACATGGCTTAGTAGTGTAAGTGAAGCCCTCTATTGTCTGGTCAAACCAGTTTTTTTCCACGTTCAAGTTATTGAAACCCTCTGGTCTGTAAACAGAGAGTATTTCTGTATAATGAGAACAACTTCTCTGTTAATGCTTCAATATTATTAGCTCCTTTCTAGTCCTGGCACTCTGACAACTGAATAAACATAACCATGGAATGAGAAAGTGACTGTCTGTAGAGATGGATAAGCCTGGGCGTGCAGGAAAAGAGATGTGGCACTATTAGTGCAGGAAAAATACTATTGCAAAAAATTTCTCCAGATACACTGCAATGTAAGGCACTTAATTGCAATAAAAAATAATCCATATGGAGGCTCATATACTCAATCCTAAATGGATCAGCCACAGGTTAACACAGCCTTTCTCAGCATTTTTGCCCTTGAGGAGCCCTTGAAATAACTTTCAGGTCCAATCAAATACCTGCGTAGGCACATATCTGTGTGTATACAGGAGAGAAATATATAGAAACCTACATATAAAGATGAAACCTCACAATACAATTCACTTCTAAGCTACATTATATCACATGTTCAAGAAAAGCAATGTGGAAGGCTGGCAATGAAGCCATAGGACATAAAAATTTCCACTACTGCAAGTATACGCAATGTACAGCATGCAGTTATTTTTTACAAATTTCTTTTAAGTCACAACTTTTTGTGGAACCTCCAGCAATTTCTCATGGTGCCAAGAGTTCCATCAAAGCCTAGTTGAGAAAAGCAGGTCTAGCCTATTGTGTTATGACAGCTTACTTGATTAGTTGTTGATTCAAGGTATTGTGCAAATTCCCCCCCAACAGAGTATATAAATCAACTGTAGTTGAGTTAATCATGGATAATGAGCCTGGCTCTGTGTTTTGCAAATCCAGTCCATTTGAATGAGGTACAGTTCAGAGTGTTGTGCAAAGCCAGACAATTGTATTAATTCAGAAAACCATTTTCAATTAAACATTGGTTAGTATAAAGTGCAAACAAAGCCAAGAATCATAAAATCTTGATGATGGTGCTCTTAACCAAATTCAGAGACATTAAAATATCATCACATCTGTTGTAGGTATATATTTATACCTGTATTTAGTGGGTTAGGTTTTATTTAACACTGGGGTTTTAGCGCAGGATGTTTTTCTCATTTAATTTGTTTTTTAA
>JAPKID020005005.1:0-11365 GCA_026931265.2 Tropidonophis doriae | reverse complement strand
AGACTTAAAGTTGCAAAGTTTGCCCACCCTTGTCCTAGAGCCAAGGCTGTCAAACTGGCGGCTTGTGGGCTGCTGTTCTGACCTAGGCTTCCTGATACAGTAAAACACACACAATTAAGTCCCAAAACCCTCTTTATTTCAAAGGCTGTGAATGTATTCATTCACAGCCCATAATGAGGTCCAAATAGTAGTAAAGAGTTCTACATCAGACTGCCAAAGTCCTACTGGATAAGGCTGATAAGCACTCACCTTTATCTTCCTTGAAACACTGCCAAAGACTTAATTGGCAAGTAGCTTGGCAAGGCCACACGGAGCAAAGAGTCCAAACGTATTATCAGAAGGTAAACTAACCAGCATGCACCAAGCTGCTTTCTGCAAAGGCTCACGTGTCTTTGCTCCTCCTTTATGTCCTATGGGAGGGACCAATCACCTCCAAACCTTACTCCCAAGTTGTCCCTTCCGTTTTAACTGTTCTTGCCTTCTGGCAGCTCTGCCCATCTGTGTACTGGGAACAGGGGGAGCCTGTTCCTCTGCCTCACTGCTGTCCAACGCTGAGGCTCTGGAAGCAGCGCATAACTCCCAGATGGCCCTGCCCTCCTCTCTTCCCTCCCGATGCACAGCCCTTGTTCGAGCCTTCCCCAGACTTCAGGGATGGCCCATGTTCCTTCTCAGCCTCCTCGCTGTCCAACTCTGCTGTGAGCTCCACAGGCTGCCAGTGGACCACAACAACCGGATGCATCACATGCAGGCCATGCCCTCTCCAGCTCCGCAAAGGCAAAAAATGTCACGATATATCAAGATACATTACGTGACACGATTGAGTTTGATACCCATGCCCTAAAGCAGGGGTCAGGAACCTATGGCTCACGAGCCAGATATGACTCTTTTGATGGCTGCATCTGGCTCACAGACAAATCTAGATAAATAACATAGCCGTGTGCGCGCTGCACAATTACAGCCCGGAGCAGGACCACAGCCCCTTTCCCAACTGGTCCTTCCTTGCTCAGAGGGCTTCGGAGGGAAGCTTCTGCAGAAGCCCACCCGAGTGAGAACAACTTCCTGCTGTTACGAACTCTTCCAAGGCTATAATTGCGTGGGCTCTGCGCACGCGCCTATGTTTTCCTCGGCCAGTGCTCTACGCCTGGCTCTCTCAGCCAAAAAGGTTCTCGACCCCTGCCCTAGAGTCTCTGAAAATGTATCTGTTATATTAGATGGGTAATATTAGACATATGTGTTACATTAGTCTAGCAAGATTCTATTAGGTGTAAGCAAAGATTTGGACCCAATTGGTCTTCACTGTGTTGTCTTTGGGCCTGGCAGTGTGGGTTGTCAGTGATATTCAAAATGGTCCTTCGTGACAAATGGTGCTCATGATGACATGTCACTTCACTACTGGGTTCCAAGGACTGAAGAAAATGCAAAATTCTCTAATCAAATAGGATGTCTGGATTTTTGCACCCCACACCTGTTAGCCCAGCTACAGTATATAAATGAAGTATTCAGTGTTTTATTTGATCTTTGTATTTGATCTACTTCGCCGTAATGAAGTAGATAGGGCCATTGGAGCTGTTCACCATTTGTATTTCAGATATTGTCTCCCCTGGTTGATCAAGCTCTCTTGGAGGTGACATGAATCTTTTGGGGGTGGTGTTTCTATCTTGAGAGGTAAAATGTACTTTCTTGTCTAGGATATTGAGGTAATGAACATTAATGTACTTTAATAACATTAAGATGAATGTTCTATTCCAAATGACACTGGTTCAAATTTCAGACAAAAATTGTTAGTTAGTTATCTGATAATAGAATTTGAAATGCTTATACAAAACCCAAATCACTTATTAGGATTACTTACAAATTGTTACTGAGAACAATGCAGAGACAGCAGAAATACAAAATTGTATGGTAAAAATGGATGCAAAAACTTCAAACAAGCAATTACAGTGGATCAATAGGAAGACTTATAGGACAAAAATCAATAAAATTTACTCCAAACTACAATTTAAAGGAGGATATGGCATTGCTACATAATGCTATAAACGATTGCCAAAAACAACAACATTGAACAATTGTAGAAAATGCCACAACAAACAAAAGAAACATTTTCTTACATGTGATGGTTATGTAAAAACCACAAAAATGCTGGAAAGAAATACATCAAAATATTTAGAAAATGCTAAAAAGAAACTTTGAATTGAAACAATATATATATATATTTGGTATAATTCCCAAAACATAAATTAAAAGATATAACAAATTCACTAAGATACTGTAGATGTTGACAGCTGCAATATAAACTTGGCACAACACTGGAAAAGAGAAACCTTGTTGATGATATTTAGATTAAACTAAAATGGGAGAATATGCTGCTTTGGCAAAATTGTATAATAGAAGTTTAACCAAATTCAAGCAAGAATGACTCCTTTATATACAACATATCACACAGCAAGAAATGTTTATATAATTAGAATATGGTTTCTAGGACTTAAACAGAAATGTGGTTTCTTGGAATAAGATTTCCGGGTTTTAAATAAAAACTTCCAAGAATCTATACCATTCACTGAAGAGTATCGATATCCAAATTGCATCTGGGGACATAAATGAAGAAAATGTATTATAGAAAGGTTTTTCATAATGCTTTTTAATCCAGATTCAGTATCTATTCTTTAGTTTCATCTCATTTTTGAACAGAATTTTCATTGTTCAGTGACAGTCATAAAATGCAATGTTTGGTCACAATCTTGTTTCTTGACTGCAGTCCTAGTTTGGTATTGTTAAGCAAGGAATGCACAAATAATTAAGCAAAGACATCATATGACCACAACTTCTGACTTCTGATCACCCTCTCCATTGACTTTGTTTATGAGAAGCTAGGAGGAAATGTTGGGCATAACACTGATACGGCTGTAGGCACATTGTGATAGCTGGTATTCTGAGGAACAGTTGTAAATACAACTTGTTCAACACTAATTGTAAATTAGAAACATTGCTGAACAATTGGTTGTTAAATGAGGGCCCCTGTAGTTGTCTTTTAGCTCCTGAGGGCCTTTGAGGAAGTAGATTAGATGGATGGCTTTCATTCTGGATTCAGACCTGGTCATATTACAGACATAGCATTGACTGCAATTGTCAGTGACTTTTGGTGATCTTGAGATGGGGAAAGTACATCCATCTTTGGTGTCCATGGTTTCTCAGTGTCATTTAGATGTCATTTATCATGGTATCATCCTGCACTGGCTCAAGGGATTCTCCTCATTTCTCCAAAGCTTGTTCTACTCACTACTGGTGTGGGTAAAAGATCAAGCCTGCCTTAGTCTCCTGCTTAGATGCTTAAGAACTCAACTACCTCCCACTTTTGTTTAATATCTACATGGAACTACTAGAAGATATCATCCATATAATTCATGCAAGGTATAGTTCTGTTTTTGGGTAAATGACATTGATTTTTCCCCAGAGTATTAGATATGAGCGAATAGTAATCCTATATAAGACCTATGTCGCTCTGGACTTGGAGATTTTGTATCTAACTTCACATGGGCCTCACTTTTCCAGTCATACTCAATTCATTTCTCAGGGTTCCTTCTGGATTCATGACTTCTGCTTGCAGGGTAGATGATAATAGTTGTGACCTTTGCACAATTTGCCTGAATTTGGCCATATCCACAATGATTATGTGCTAGTCACCCCCTGTTTAAATTACTGTAATGCACATTATCTAGGGTTGCCCTTGAAGAGCTTGTGGTGATCCAGAATGTAGAGTGGGTAATTTGGGATATTTGGGATATTTTCCATTATACCTATATCACAGTACTGTACACAGTACTGATGTGGAAATTGCACTGGCTCCCAATGGGCTTCAAGATGATTGATTCAAGATCCTATTCAGGCCCCATATGACATAGAACCAGGCTGTTTGCAGGATCACCTATCTTCTATTGCATTTTCTTGACTCAACAGATCTAGCAAGGAGACCATACTCCAGACCCTTCCATTAAGCAGTATTGTCTTGTTGGACCCAGCAGTCATGTTTTGTCTGTTATATCACCTGCTCTGTGAAATAACATCCCTTCTAGATGGGATATCTAGATGACTTCAAACTGATCTGATCCCAGCATTTTGGAAGGGATCCAGAAGAAGGAAAATTGCAATATATTGCATTATATTTCAGGAAAAAATAATTCTCTCCAAAGGAGTTTCCAGTACTAGTTTTGCCCAGAATACTCTTGTACAGAAACTCATAGTCATATGATTTATAAGATACAAGTTGCATAAAATGCAGAATGAACATGCATGGTTTTTCCACTGGATCTTATTTTCTACAGGACCAGTAATAATTGGGACAAAGAAGGAACACTTTCATTTCATTGCTAAGTAAAATGATAGTTTTAATTTAGTCATGAGGACCCTACAACATGATTATCTTTGCTATGATTGTTGAAGTAAACCTATCCAAGAAATTATAAATGTTTATTCATTTTTATTATTTAAGATCAACAATTGTAGTTTAGATTAAGCATAGGTAATTTAACATGTAAGCTGTTATTGTGGGAAATTTAAAAGCCACTGAAAGGCAACATTTATTGTCATACTGGTAAACGTGATTTATTATTGATAATAAATTATAAATAATAATACGGAATAGATTTATATTTGGACATGAAGATAGTGATTTTCTTTGTGCTTTACTGAAGAAATAGTAGTTCTTATTAAAATTTCATTCTATACTAGCAGTATTCTCTCTCCCCCCCCCCGAATTATTTCTTAAGGACTGATTCTCATTTATATGCATTTTATATAAACTCTGATTTTAAGAAGAGCTATATCCTTCAAAAGTCATCTATATCTATGTTTTACGTCAGACTGAATATATTACTAATGCAGATGATTAGCTGAGTTTCCATTATTTCAGCAGCATAACATTTCAGTCCATTACTTGTAAAATATAGAGGATACTACAAGGTTGCAATGATCTCACAGGCTTTGTTTTGGAAAAAAATGGTGTAACTCAACAAACTGCCTATGAATATTTATCCAGAATGCCAATTAAACAAAATTTATTAACCTTTCTGTGACTAGAACACTATTTGTCCATTTATCCTCATGTAACAAAGTATCTGGATTTTCTTTAGAAAATTACCTATTGGTGGCATCATTAATCAGTCAACACATTTTACCCTGGACCATGTAAAGAATGGCATTTAAAGGTACCAAGACCAAATATTTCATCCTTCAGATTTCAAAGGATGTAATGTATTTTCCTCATATCTACTATTTTTCTTCACCTATTTATTTCTGTACTTTAGTGAAGTATACTATTCTTTACCTCATTTTGAGATTGTTATGAAACACACAGCTGAGTTCCAAAGGCTGCACAGTCATTCAGCCATTTGCATTCCCAGTCCAATCAATTAGCAGACTGCTGACGGTAAAAACGTGACATGGCCATTACTGTGTGGTCATTTTGGCAACACTATGCAAGTGATTTACTATTGTCCTATTCTGTGATTTTGTTTTTTGTTATTTCCCAAACTAACCTGCAATTCTTTTTATACTAAACAAATAGGGATGAAATATAGGTAGAATGAAAATCAAACTGCTAGCAGGTTGCTTTCCTTTATATGACAAGGCAAAGATATTTTTTTATAGTGCCAAAACATAGGCACAAGGAAACTAAACTAAAAATATGGAAGAGACTGTAGACAAATGACAAAAGCAATAATTTTTATAATTGCTAGGTCTGCCTCTCCTCCTCTATTCAAGAAAATAAAGACTCTCAACATTTCAAAAGGAACCTTTTATTGAATAGGAGTGATAGCAAGGCAAAATCAAAGCAGGCTCTGAGGGTCCTCGGGCCATACAAGTAGAATAAAAGGAATTAGAAACCCCTCCCAACTGTCTACTGTAGATTCTGTCAATCCGCAAATGTGAAGATTTTATTGTACCAGCCGCTCTGAGAAAATGATAAGGGAACTTCTCAGGGTCATCCTCTACTGGCTTTCAAGCGATACAACCCACATGGCCCACCCTCCCCTTACATTCCACAAAAGGTGAGAAAATGTCTGAGGGCCTAGGCACCAGGCTAAAGGTTATAACTCAATGGTTACAGAATGCAGGATATATAGGTGCAAAAGCAATAGAGCAATGATGGCTAACCTTTTTTGGCTTGTGTGCCAAAAGTGGGGGGAGTGCAGTGGGGTTGTGCGTGGGCGTGTCACACCCATAATGTAATCTGCATGACCCCCTGCTTTTTGCACCCTTTTTTTGTCCTTCCCAGGCTTCTAGGAGTCTGGGGAGGGTGAAAACTGCCTCCCCCCACCTCCAGAGGTTTCAGGAGCTTCCCCGAAGCCTCCAAAGGGTGACAAATGATCTCAAAAGAAGGCCTAAATCAGCTGGCCAGTGCACACATGCATGCTAGTGCTGACAGGGCAATGCCTCGCGTGCCCTAAGAAATGGTTCCGCGTGCCACCTGTGGCACCCGTGCCATAGGTTCGCCATCACTGCAATAGAGTATAAAAGTAAACAAAGTATAATAAGGTTTAAACATAATCAGGATCCCCCCTCTTCCCCTGAAGACATCTGACATCTGCAGGAAAATTAATTATTGGTTGGTATAATCCAACTCCTTCCACATGGGCTGCCCCAGGTTTGTAACTGTCAACTGTAAGAATTCCTTCCCCAAAATCATTGCTGAGAATTCTGAGGCTTGAAGCCTACAGATTTTGAGAGCTGCCAAGATTGGGAAACACTGTCATAAACAGTAAACATCCTAACATTTTCTGCCCCCACAGAAGTGGGATGATACATAGAATATGAGCGCCAGAAGGTACACGTAATGAGAAACTATTTTGAATATTTGTTTATCATTATGATTTACATTGTGATATGAGCAATCTGTCTGGAAAAACTCCAAGATGAATCTAATTACCATAATTGTTTTTGCATACCCTAAATTACTGAGAAGATTTGATGTACTTTTTCAGGAATGTAGAACTATATGCATGTGGGGATGGACTGTTGAAATAATGTTTGGTTCCATTTAAATACAATACTGAAGAAAGTACACATGATTTTGCAATACATATAGCAACAAAGAAAGATTTGATCCATGATGGTGCAGTGGTTAGAATCCAGTTCTACAGGCTACGTCTGCTGACTGCTGGCTGCTAGCAGTTAAGAAGTTTGATTCTGACTGGATTGAGGTTGGTCCAGCCTTTCATCCTTCCAAGGTTGGAAAATGAGGACCCAGATTGTTGGGGGCAAAATGCTGACTCTGTAAACCACTTAGAAAGGGCTGTAAAGCTCTGTGGAGTAGTATATAAAACTAAGCTATTGCTATATTGTATCAGGATTACTAACCCAGTTAACTACTCCAAAACAAATAATATAGTAAGTTGGCATTTCTGTTTCAGAATTGTTCTATTACAGTAATTTGAGACTATGTGATCAGGAATCACTGAAACAGAAAGTTTATCACAAACAAGGTATGTTTAGACAGGTTGTTCTCAATGTATGACCCCAAAAATTACTGTTACTAAGTTAGACAGCTGTTAAGGTTTTTTTGCACCATTTTATGACCTTTCTTGCCAAAGTTGTTAAGTGAATCACTGCAGTTATTAAGATACTGACATAGTTGTTAAATGAATCTGTCTTCTCCATTGACTTTGCTTGTTGAAAGATGGCAAAAGGTGATCACATGAAGCATCATAAATATGAGTTAGCTCCCAAGTGTCTGAATTTTGATCACATGACCAGAGAGATGCTGCAAAGGTCATAAGTGTGAAAAATAGTCATGTCATTTTTTCAGTTCCGTTGTAACTTTGAACAGTCACTAAGTGAACTGTTGTAAGTCGAGGAATATCTATAGGTGCTGCTTTCATAATATTAAAATATTGCTGTTAGTTATCTATAACCACATTCAGCTATGAAATATTAAAAAGAAAACAAAATCCACAACTGATAGGAAAAATTGAATCTTATTAAAACAAACAAAATCTTTTTATTCATTCTCCATCTACCCACTCACCTACCCACGATGCCATGCATTTTTGTCTAGGATCCTGAGAATTAATAACATCCTTATAATTAAAATGAACATTAAGCATTAGAAGCATTTGTTTTCAGGGAACACGATCGGAGGACTGATGAATTTGTCTTTGTTTGAGGTTTCCTTGACCCACTTAAATTTGCGAAAAACAATGAAATATTTCAAATGGGTGGATTCCTTTTTCCTCCCACCTTCAGGCTGTCCCACTCCTGCCTGACATTAACTCACTAACTATTGTGAAGACAAAATATCCATTTGTTCAGGGAGAAATAGCCATTATGTTGGAGTCAGTGGCAAGGAAACTGAGGCAGCCTCAGGTACCTCAACCGACTGGAAAACGGTCTTCAAGAAAGAGAAAACACTCCTCACTAATGCTGCATTGAAGAAAAAAAATGGTTTTGTAGACAGTTGGATCTATGAGTAGTATACTTTTTAGGACTGGTGATTTCCCAGCAGCTTATCAAATACTCAGGAGAGGAGTAGAAGCAAACAACAGCCCTTGACTTAAGAGCCAGCCATCAACACTCCAATCAACATCTAAAAAGCCACATACATCATATAAATACAACACACCGAACAGCCCAAAGCAAACACTATGCTAGAAAGAAGTACCCTGAAGTTAGGCTCCAGTGTGAGTCAGAAAGCTCAGAAGACAAAACTTACGGTCCCCGTGACTGATCCAGGTTGGATTCTGCAACATTATCCTGGGACACGTATGTTCGGGGGTGAGTTTGAAAAATTTTAGCAACCGGTTCTCTGCTCGGTTGCTGGGTATGCGTGGGCATGGCCTACTCAGCCTCCTGCACCATCGCGGTGGTGGTGGGTGGGGGTTAGCTTCTCCAGGCTATGGAGACTTTTCTTGAGTCTCCAGGAGGGTGAAAATGACCTCCGCCTGCACTTACCTGGCATGCAAAATGGGCCTGCATGGAGACTACTGGGAGGGGTGGGCGGGGCCAGCCAGTCCTTTCAACTACTGGTTGGTGAACCAGATATAAAATTAACAACCGGTTCACTCAAACTGGCTGAATCCCATCTCTGCATATTTGCCTTCATTCGTAAGCTTCTAAACTGCCTAGCAAAGGATATTACTACCTGTTTACGGATTCCTTGGCCTTTCACTTGTATGTGCAAAAAATATTTCCATGCATGGTTATGTGAGTTCATTCCGCATAGGTTTGGAAGCATTGTGGAGGAATGAATAATAGAACTAACTAATCAATCAGTCCAGAGTTCTGACTTGAGGATCATATTATGAGGCTCAAATTATATTTGTTTAGGCTAATAAGAGTGGAAGGAAACCTAAGTAAAGGATAACCAGCAATAAGGTGGATGGCTTTAATTTAGCAGCAATGAGTGTACCTTTGGGAGACTTGGGAGACCCAGGTTGGGGACTGATAATTTTAGGGAAGATATTATTCTTAAGGATCAGGACCAACTTGATACACACAATCAACCAGTTTTCCAATAGATTCAAGGATCTATTAGCCATTGTTTGGCTTCATTATGAAATGCTAACCTTATGCAGAGGGCAACGGAGGTTAGTTGCCCCAACTGACTTCTTATTAATATAAGAAAGGAATGAGAAACACTATCAGATTTTCAAGATTCTTGAAAAACAGTATCTTGATATTGTTATATCAGTAGAATTCTAGTATTTCTTTTAACACCCATTTCCTCACTTTTCCTAACCCAGGGGGCCTGATACCTTATTAATAATTAATCAAATGAAAACAATGTTCTTTTCTGCCTACAGAATGAACATTAAGCATAACAAGCTCTTTGCATAAATTCTAGTTTCTTCTGATATAAGGAAGGATGCATTCTTAACAAAGGAAACTATGAAGCAAAGAACTGTTGCAAATAGAGTTCTAAATTTTGTACTTTGACCATCCAATAAAAACAAAATTAATAAAATTAATTACACGCTATTTTCATTTTCTGCATCAAATAATTATTGGAACATGTATGGATAGAATATATCCATAGAGAAATAAATTAGCCAAAATTCTTTTCATGTTTGTAAATTGACAACACTATGTTTTTTAAACTTCAGAAAATAATTTTGAATCTTACAAATATAGTATCAGGGTATCCATAACAGTCAGTCTTTTTTGCTGTTCCATACAAGTTCCCAGACGCTTAAAGCAATGTAAGAGCATTCTATATTTGAAATTGGAAGATATATACACCAAGTATAGTGTAGAGGTCAAACTTAATGGCCATGAAAGACAAGAGGAAGAGCCACTACCAAGGCAACAATCAGACAAGTGAGTCTTGAGCCCATTCCAAGAAACCAAACTAGCTCCTTATGTGTAGAGAAAGCAAAGGAAGGGGACTTGCAAAGTTTTGTCACTATTGCTGTTCCCATAAAACTAGTTTTAGACTTAGATGTCACTGGTTGATTGGGCTGGTCTATCTTATAGGACTGACAGTATAGTAGTGCATCTTCTGTGTGATGATGCATTTAATGTTAATTTAATATTTATCATGTTGTTTTTCAGTTCCTAAAGCATGAATACTTTTCCAACCTTCATAAAATGAAATTGTATTTTTGGACAACCATGAATAAGAGAGTCAATAATTAGCCTTAATAAATTATAAATTTCTATGTTAAAAATTGATATCTTCTAAAAGATGTAGCAGTTTTCAAATAGATAGAATGTGGATATTTTTAAAATGTACTGTAAATTAAAAGGCAAAGCAATAGTGCCCTCTTATGGAGAATAAATAACTTACATTATTTTTCATACATAATTCAAGTTTTCTTTCTAAAATCCCATTCTCAGCATATATTTGTCCATAAATGTTTTAATATTACATATATATTTATATATTGGTATCAATATTGTAATTTCTGGAAATTAAGTAAGATATTCATTGTTATTATTTTATTCAAACACCATATGAAACAAAATCTAATCAGACAAATTCATTTCCATAAAACTTTAGGATACTTAACACAGAGTGGAGACAGGTTCAGAGTAAAATACTTTGATAGGAAGCATTAATTTATACTTTCATTAGAGTAGCATATGTAGTCCACATGAAAAGAGGTTTATATTATAATTTATGCAAATTATGCATCCTTTAAACTATAATGGCACATGGCTGTAAGTTAATTTGAGAAAATGACTTTGCTGAGAACTGAGAAGAGCAAGGGGAAATTAAGAAATAGAGAAGGAGGAGAAAATAGTAGTACCATCACCGTCTCTGGCCCCTGCACAAAAGAAACTTGTCATTTAAGATTTAAAATTCTGAGCTTGTCGATCAGAATGGTCAGCAGTTTGGCGGTTCGAATCCCTAGCACTGCGTAATGGGGCGAGC
>JAPKID020005004.1:0-11365 GCA_026931265.2 Tropidonophis doriae | reverse complement strand
TGTATTGTATTGTATTGTATTGTATTGTATTGTATTGTATTGTATTGTATTGTATTGTATTGTATTGTATTGTAAGATAGGTTCAAAAAACAGACAGCAAAGGTAGTCAGACCTCAGCAGCCGGGAGCAAAAGGTGAAAAGTTGGTGCAGGGGAAAAAACCACTAATTTTAAAACCAAACAGAGATGAATTGCACTTTAAAAATTGTCAAATATGATAATAAAACATAATAAAGTATTACAATTCTATTAAAATATAATATTCTATACATACAACAACATCAAAAGCAGATTCACTTTTTTTGGAATGCCAGATCAAGATCATCAGAATGATCTGTTTAGGTACTGCACATTATTCCTGATTTGCCCTTACTCACTCACTCTAAACACTTCTAAAGAAAACAAATAAAATCATTAAGAAGTACAACATGATCACGTTTTGTATAATTTATTTAGTATGACAACTTTTGTTTGATTTATTAATTTAAAAGCTAGTACATCCTCACAGACAGGAGCTCATTGATTCTCTCTGGATTGGTTTGGCTGTAAAAGCTTCCAGGTTTAGTTTTACATATATGATTGCATCATTGCTGTCTAGACAGCTATATCTAGCCATCCTCTAGTCTGGGGGCAAAAAGATTCTAAAGACTCATACAGATGGATGTTGAGAGCAGTCATAGAGCAACAGATATTCAGTATAATTCATAAGTAGAAGGTGACTGAATGACCTACAGAATTCCATGTGGACATGAAAAGAATCTCTGCTGGAGTCCCCTTTGGACAAACACATCTGCGTAGAAACCTATTCACTGTAAGGCTGATCTTATAATTCTTTTGTGTGAATCATCTTTAATACAAAATGGCATCCCAGCCCATTTTTGCATATTTTTTTCTTCTTAAACTTGTACTCCAAGAATCCATTCTAAACTACAGTACTCTGTAGTTCTGCTATGGGCATAAGAATTGTCTGCTGGACCAAAATCATGCATGTTCTCTTTAGCATGGAGGAGAAAATAAAATATTGAGAAAACAGAATAGTGGAGTTTGAGCAGTAACCCAAACTGTCTCCTGATAATCCACATCTAGAATTAAGGGGCAATTCTATTATTAGCTACTATTAGTGAAATTTAATATTAGCTACTATTAGTTAAATTAAACAGTTATTACAGGTATTACTAAACTGTGACAAATTTATGCTATATCCGTTTTCAAATCATTTTTAAAAACCTGGTTCACGGTGAGCCATCAAATAATTTGATAATAGAAAAGTTCCATGTGTGAATTTGGGTCAAACTTTGGTTTAACTCTTGTTATTACTTGGAACAGACAGGCATCTCACCACTTTATTTGTATTTCTATTAATGTTATAAATTTAAATACTGAACCATATTAAACTTCATATATATTAAATAATACTGAATATCTACAAAACTTCCAGCTAATAGAGACATTTTTCTCCATAACTAGTTCTATAATTTTAGCCATTCCACACTAACTCCAGTCCCATAATAATTTTATTTTCCCTTTCCATGGTACCATCAGGACAACACACCATAAATGTAGAGACATTGTGAGGTTTTTTTCCTTTTAAAAAATGGCATGACAATTTTTGCTGTGTACTGAAATTCCCAATTTTAGTCACTGAGCTAATACAGTCTATGAGTCACCAAGAATGATTAATATCTATTTCAGCCTCATGAACATGGCTTGAAATCCGTATGTGAAACAGGTTTTGAAATGAGCTAGGTACACAAAAGTCTTCTCTCTGTGATAACACAACTATGAGGCAGTGATAAAACTTACAGACATTTAAGGTAGCAACAGATACACTTGAGTCACTTGAGTAGGATACTCCTGCACTGTGTAATCAAGGAACCAATTCTGCTTAATATAAGAGAAAAAAACACACACACACACTCTTAATAAACAGAAGAATACTATTTGCCTGTTACTAATTTATGGATGGATGAGAGGGAGAGAAGGAGGGAGAGAGGGAGGGAGGGAGAGAGGGAGGAAGGAGCGAGCATTGGGTACAAAGGCTATTTTTTTACAACTCAGATCTACTGCGAAACTATCAATTTATCTTACTATCTTTTTATTGACGTAAATCTCACTTTCTAATGCCTACTTGTTTCTTGCTTGTGAAGAATTATTGGACAGTTTATACTAACTGCTTTCCGTCATGTTTCATTTCAAAATACCATCTTTTGTCAGTTTATTCCAATCAAATTCAAAACGGATCATTAAAGTGAATAAAAAAGAACGGTCTTCCGACATCATTAATAATACGATTCGAAGAATACTTTCAAACCATCCTATCTGCCCTGTATTAAACCAACCTGGAACAGATTCCAGAAATCGCATACATACATACACTTGTGTTTTGCTTTTTAGATAATAAATGCCAGCAGCACAAGATACAGATAGTTTACAACTTACAAGAGTTCATTTAGTGACTGTTTGATGTTACAATGGTACTCAAAAAAGAAATTTATGGTGGTTTTTCACACCTATAACATTGCCTTATCCCTGTAATCCCATGATCAAAATTCACGTGCTTAGCAACTGCTTCGTATTTATGATGGCTGCAGCATCCTAGGATCACATGGTCCCCTTTTGTGACCTTCTGACAAGCACAGTCATTGGGGAAACCAGATTCACTTAACAACCATGTTACTAAATTAACAACTGCAGTGGTTCACTTAACAATTGTGGCAAGAAAGGTAAAGGTAAAATGGGCAAAACTCAACAAATGTTTCACTTAATCACATATATTTTGGACACAATTGTGGTTGTAAGTCGAGGACTACCTGTATTATCTGAAGGAGTACTTTCTCTAATCTTTATCTCTCCATCTGATCAGACCGAGGAAGCAACTCCTTTCTGGCCTCATTTACAGGATGTCCCCGACTTACAACTATAATTGAAACTGGAATTACAGTTGTAAGTCGTGCTGGTCATTAAGAAGTTCATCATGTGATGAACCTGATTTTAATGACATTTTTGAAGCAGTCATTAAGTGAATGCCATGGTCATTAAATGAACCCACTGTCCACAAAGAGCACTTTTTCTGGAAATTAGAAGTATAGCTAGTCCTTGGCTTACAGAAGTTCATTTAGCGACTGTTCAAAGTTAGAATGGCACTGGAAAAAAATGACATGACCATTTTTTCATACTTACAAACTTTGCGCCATCCTCATGATCACATGATTTCCATAGAAATGCTGGTTCATATTTACCACAGTTGCAATTTCCTGGGGTCATGCGATCACCTTTTGTGAGTCAATAAGAAGTCACTAGGAAAACCAGATTCACTTAACAATGGTGTTACTAATTTAACAACTAGTGATTCAGTTAACAAAGGTAGCAAGTAAAGCCGTAAAATGGGACAAAAGTCACTTAACAAATTTCTTACTTAGCAACATAAATTCTGGGCTGAATTGTAGTTGTAAATCAAGGAGCACCTGTAAACAACCTGTTTCTGGCAAAAAAAAAAGGAGGACTCTTAAATTTCAGTCATGTGATTGTGAGAAGCTGCAAACAGTAAGGCGGTTGCCAAATTATGTTTATTTTTTTGATACTGTCAATGTGTTTATATTTATGATCTTTGAGAGTGTTGCTTTTTATTTTATTCTCACTCTGTCACCACAACCCTAAAATCTCATACCTTGAACTATTAGACAGTCTTTATACCTTTTTAAAAATGATTCCAGGCAATTAAAATGCCCAAAGTTCAAATATTGATAGTTCTGTTCTCTTGCTTCCCTTTGAGATTGGTGGGATTGTTATTATTTGGCAGAGATGTGACTCAAAAACTGTCTCAATTTTTTTTATTAATAAAAACATCAAAAATATTTTATTTACCATTGTGAAGAAAAGCAGAAACGCTGCAATTACAAGAGAAAAGATTGTTCCATAACCTGTTATTACCATTTTGTACAATTCTGTAGAAGACAGGTTAGATACAGCCTATGTTTGAGACTTCTCTTTATTCCCCAGAAATAGAAAATGAAAAATCACCTTGTAAAGAAAAATTATTCATGGTTCAATGATTGAACTCTCAGAAATATTTAGCAGTTCATGCAATGTCTTCTTCCTTCTTCCTCTTCATGTGATTTAAATAAATTAAATCACATGAATATCACCAATATATGTACCATTTGAGAAAACGTAAATTAAAATAAAAGATTTCTAAATGTTTTTCCCTTTTTATTGTGTTATTATAAATCTTCAACTTAGAACTAAGGAGAAATTTCCTGACAGTTAGAACAATTAACCAGTGGAACAGCTTACCTCCAGAAGTTGTGAATGCCCCAACCCTGGAAGTCTTTAAGAAGATGTTGGATAGCCATTTGTCTGAAATGGTATAAGGTTCCTGCCTACGCAGGGGGTTGGACTAGAAGACCTACAAGGTTCCTTCCAACTCTGCTATTGTATTGTATGTAAACCAAGCTGTTGAATATTGCAGTTATGTTTACAATGAAGCCATGATAGTGAATTAGATTCTGAGATCAAAACAGTTTATGTCAAGATATACAAGATACTTTCTCCTTATAAGGGTACCCTTCCCAACTCATCCAGCTTGACCTCTCATTGGCATCTTTTAATGTTCCCCTATATAAGGGAAATTAAGGGGGATACATTCTCAAATAGTTTTTTTTCCCCTATTTGCAGCCCAATGATATATTTGTACTTTCATGGCCTATTGGAGATGATTAAAGATGAAAATTGTTCTAGAACTTTGGGGAATTAATGATAACATTACATTTACTCTTTATCTTATTATTTTTATCAGCTTTTTTGTTTTTATTGCTTTTATGTTGTAACATGCTGGGAGCCATTCTCTGTAGACTCTGACAGTTCATAACACACACAAAAAATATCATGTTATCCCTAGCAGTTATACAGAAATATGCAAAATATATAAGCAATCACACATTTATGAAATTTGGATAGAGCTATACTTTATTTTGTGCAGAGGAAAGAGTTCAAATAGTTTTCTTTAGATAGGTTTTGGAAGTGCAAGACAAAATGACACAATTGGTACACAATTAAAGAATTGGTACACAATTAAAGAAATAATAATTATTTCATAAATCCAATATCAGTTGTGAACTCTTGCTTTTTGAATAACTGGTAAATTTCAATTGCAGACCATAATGCAAATTCAATTTCTGTTTTCTTTAAAAAACAAACAAAAACAATGGTGTGCCATAGCATTCAAATGAAATTTTACCAATTGTATGTCACACCGGGATTTTGCATCAAAATAAAGTCTATTATTAAGCACGACAGAAATCTTACTTTTCAGGTCTTCAGCAAAATGCTGACTCTGCTGTAGGGATAGTTTAGTGCTACTGAGTTCGTCTTTCAGTTGAGAAATTTCTTGCCGTTGTTCAGCAGCCTGGCAGCTGAGAAAGCTATTTTGCTTCTTAATTTCCTATGAAATTTGAAAAAAGTGGATAACTGATCAATAAAAAAGAAATAGTTCCTTGAAAAGGAAATTACCTGAAATCCCAAACCAAATATCTTTATCCTTATCAGGCGTCAAATTCCAGTAGCCAAGTGTCCTATACTTGCAGTCTATTGCAGGGGTGATATGCTACTGGTTAGCCCAAACAGGTAGTAAAAAAAATGCTACCAGTTCGGAAGAACCGGTATTTCCAATGATCAGCTGTGACACATGATTTATATTTATATGATTTATGTTAGCTAGAAAGCAGGATGTCCTGCTTTCTAGCTGATCTAAATTACTTGGCACAGCGGATTCCCCCCTCACTATTCTACTTACCTTTGCAGGTGAATTCAATATCAGGCTCTGCCCACCCGTCCCTACATCATCATGTCTGTTATTGACGCTCTGTGCAGAAGTGGAGCATGCATGTGAAGCAAGCGTGCTTGCGCTCACATTTGCAAACTGGTAGCGAAGGTAAGTAGATTTCACCCCTTGTCTATTGTCACATGTTAATCTACACTGAAAATCAGTGTACTCTCCCAGCAATTGCTAAGTGCAGCTGCTAACGAAGGAAACCTCTAGCCTGTAATAAATTGTGCCACGGTGAGGTTTCCACAGGGTAAAAAATAATAATATTGGAGAGTCACAATACAACTGCATCTCTTTCAGAGATTAAAAAGAAGAGATAAATTAGACTATAGCCAGAGGTCTTGGAATAGAACCAGCCGCTAAGACAAGGTTCGATATCAGGGATAGCTTAGAGGCCAGCCTTTGATACTCAGTTATCTTGAGAATTCCTAAATCAAATGCCAGATATCCTTTTCATTACATTACAGAGCCTGGAAAGCATGACTTTTTGGTTGGTTTGTTTTTGCATCTTCTTTTTTTTTTAATGCTAACAGAGAATGTGAAAGATTTGGGGTCACTTTGCTGTCAACTTCAAAGCATTTTTTTAAAGCCCATTGGTCTATTCTTTATAACCTTGTCCTCTTGGGAATAAAATAAAGAATCTTTCCAAAAGAAAATGGCACATACATTCGTGCACCACCCACTCCTGAGTTGCTAAGATAACAGATGGCATTGGCAGAGCTTTGTTGGTCTCGAGCCCTCAATTATCCATTGAGTTGCTACCAGCAGATGGGCACCAAGGCACCCAAGCCAAGTGTAAGGGAAGGGGCCACCAGGATGGGAAGCATAAGCTGGAAATTTGCTGGCAAAGCAGGTTTGCATTTCCAGCAATTGAAGCAAATCAGCCTCAGAGCAAGGCTGAACTTCTTGGTGATTCTGTTGATCAGTCTTCTGCCTCGGTTCTCTCTAACAAACAAAACAGTTAGAAAATCAGGGGATTGTGCCAATGTTCTCTCCAGCGGCCCACCTTTCAAAGCATTTGAGCAATTTTTGACATACAAATCCATTATGCTATTTCCACTAAGGGTAAACAATATTATACAGGCAGTAGAAAAGTAACAAAGAAGCCAAAGAAAATCAAGGAGATAAGGGCGGGGGGAGAGATAAATGACTAAAAAGTTTATACCATCCATCTTCTCTTTTCATACCTTTCTATCTTTACAAAATATACTTGTTGATATTACAGCTATACTTCACTGCATACATTTCCTCCTGGTGTTTAACAGTTTTGAGAGTAAATAAGTTCTTGAGTTGATGGTTATTTAAAAAAACTCTCAAGTACAGTGGTACCTCCTGAGCTGAGCGCATAGCATTCGGCACTTGACACATTTTGACATGAAAATGTTGTCCAGGTGCTAGTTGTTTGTTTGGTATTCGATGAGTTGTGATAGGAAAAGGGGGACAGTCACATAGAACAGATGGAAAGTTGACCATGCTGGAAAAGTTGCTGCGAAAAAAAAGGAGAACCACAGAGGACAGACAGGAAGTCGGCCATGCTGGGAAGGTCGCAAACATAGGAAAACAGACAGGAAGTCATTCTTGCCTGAAACAAACGGTCATGTAGTAAATTATGTGGCTTGTTTGGCACTTGTCATTTTTAGTACTCCTCATGCCTCCTGGACCAATTAATGATGAGTACCAAGGTACCACTGTATGATCAAGTTTAGGTAGACAGAACGTATAATGGGATTTGCAACTTGTAACGGTTACCATTCAATACTTCCAGAACATAAATATGGCTAATTAAGTTTGCTGAATTGAAAAAAATCAATACAAGTCCTTTAGTAGTGGATTATATACCAAGAAGCAATAAGGCACCATTCTGTCCCCAAACTATCCCATTTATTTTGCACATGCCATAAGCAAGCATAGAATTCTGTAAGGTACTGATCCAAATTGCTCTGGACCCTCATGTTTCAATCTGGTGGGATTCAGATGTACAAGACAACAACACTTATTTCTTGAAATCACTTGTAATCTAAAACACGTGGGGGGCATCGAATCACACAGGCAGCTGCTTGAAACTCTGTCATCTATACTGCAAGGAGATCATTCCCATCAGCTTAAATCAGAATACCCAACTTTTTTGGTTCACAGTGTTCTCCGTCTCACTATGGAACTTCTTCCATAGTGTCCTAGGCTTAAGACTGCCCAAAAAACAATTTCACAAATGAATGTCACAACAAACTAAACTATCTTGCAGTGGCCCTGCAGTTTGCTGCAGTGCTCTAGGAGTGCCATACCCGGGTGGTATTCATTTACCCACTAGTTCACAAATGTGAGCACCCGTCCTGTTTGTGTATGTGCTCAGCCTTCGGCGCAAGCGCTTTGCCTTGAAAACGTGTCTAAATGGGAAGTCATAGAACCAGAGTGGGTGGGCAGGCCTACCCACAATTTCCATTATCGGTTCGGGTGAACCGGTCTGAACTGGCAGAATGGCACCTCTGGTGCCATAGTGCACATTTTGGAAACTGTGGGCTTAAGCAGTTGAGATCTGGGAAATGTTAACCTGTCTTAAAAGCAATGTCCCAAAAGGTTCTACTGCATTTTGGTAGAGCTTGAACAGTCACTACATCTTCCAAACCAGAAACAAATAAAAATATTGGCATGTTTAGCAACACTGGAAAAGAGAAAAGATACAGAGAGAAATCACAAGTAACAAACATTTTGTTAATGTATTTAATGCCTAGTTCTCAAATATATCTCATTCCTTTACATTTCATTATCTTTCCCTTCCAGGTTGATAGCTTTATTAATATCAACTTTTCTACAATCTATTAGTCTTAACAGTTTTAGGACCTGTTATCTTTGTTGTTTAAAGCCATGCGAGGAGACCCTGTACTATTCTTGTGGGAAATTTTGTTTCAATAGAACTTTTATCTCAGATATCTTTATTTTAACTGATTTCTACTATCGTATATGTCAAAATGATCAAGAATTGTTTTAAAAACATTAGGAGGACAGGAAGCTTAGTATCTAAGAATACACTGATGCTTCGATGTTCCATCTTGTTTCATTTCTGCCCTATGTGTATAATTACTATTACAGTTTTAATTTACCTCATACTTTTCTTTCAATTCTGTTTCCTTCAATTGCATCATTTGTGTAGCTTGTTCAAGTTGACTTAATTTCTGCGCACAGTCCCTGGCATTTTTTTCAAACTGTTGTTTTGTTGTGAAAATCTATAATAAAAGATAGAAAGCTTTAAATTGTGATCATATTGAACAGTAAATAGTAGAGAAATATTCTTGCTAAAACAGAAGAGAAAAAGTCCATCTAAAAAAATATTAGAAAAATCAAGAAACTTCAATCTTTCACCATCAAGCATCTGTATTGCCCCAGGTATTATATAGGTGAACCTTGGCTTACAAGCATAATTAGAACCAGAAACCTTGTCACTCAGCGAAGCAGTCATCATGTGACTGCTGACAAGTTTCTTCATTCAGCATGTGCAATCCTCGCACTCCTGTTAGGCAATAACACATATTTTAACTGGACAGAGTCCAGCGTGCCTCAAGGGGTTGGTGGAGATTCAGGAAGGATCCATCAGGAGCTGAAAATCTTCCTTGCTGAAATCCAGGCAGGAGTTTTAGCCCCCGAGGAGAAAGATACTTGTGCGTGGCCTTTGCTGGACCTTCCAGTCTCCACCCACACCCGCTCGAGACATCCCATTCCTTACCTTACTGCACTGACTCTGTTCTCTGCATGAATTTCAGCTCCCTCTTGTCTTTGGCAGGCTGAAACAGCTGCCTGACAAAAGGATTGAATCCCTCTCCAGGGATAGAAGGGTGCAGGAATAGAGCTAAAAGCTTCAGGCTTTTGATCCATTTCTGTAACCCTTCCAAGTAGTTTAGTTCCCCTCTGTGCACAGAAAGGAACTCATTTGATGAAGTGCGAGAGCAGAAATTTCTGCAACCTGATGAAGGAATTCAGCTCCTATCAGAAGGCAGCTCTTTTAGCCAGCCCTTAGGGAAAGCAGGTAGCAACAGCTTGCAACCTTCATTGTTGGCTTTTTGTTGAGTGTCTGGGGAACAGAGAAGATTACAAATGGCAATCACATGATTGAGGGCTACATGGCAACTGGTTGTAAGTGTAAAATAGTTGTCAAGCACCCAGATTGAACTCAAGTGAATACAGTAGTAATGGTGGTGCTACATTTCGCAAGGTCATCATAATTCTAGTATGTTGTTAAATGAGCAGTCATAAGTCAAGGGCTACCTGTAATTATACCCAGATGACATCTGAAAATATAACTAATGGAGAAACTGTGGAGCAATAAGAATTTTAGGTCATACATTTGAGAGTCATACATTTGTCAGCCCAGATTGGGTGTTCACTACTGGTACCAAATTTAGAAATCATGGAACAGCTAGTCACATAACATAAGCTATTTCTGTCCAGAAACAACGCATAGCTCTAAATTCTTCAAAAATTAATTTGTAGCTATACAAATATATTTTAAATTAAAATAAGTCATGGATATGTTTCTATATAAAATGTTATATTTGTTACAAATCAACAAGATCTTATATGCACTGTGTATAAAACGTAATGCTTCCATTTTTTCACTCATTTGAGTAAGGTTTCAAAATATGTCAATGCTCACAATTAAAGGGAAAAAAATTGAAAAATAATTCTAGTACTAGAGGAAAGAAATTGAAAAATAATCCATCTAGCATAAAAACATTTTTCATTAGCTTAAGGCAATATCTAACAACACATTTAGATATCTATCCATCTTGTCCCTGATAGTCGCCAAAATGCCTGCATGTTTGACATCACATTCTAGTAAAAATAAAATAGATGTTTTCCAACATCTATTGTTGATCACTGTCAGCAAATATATGAATTATGCACATGCACAAGATTTTTTTTTGCATGTGAAATCTAATGCAAAGATAATAAATGGGCTTAAAATTTGTCTAATAGAAAAAGTTTATAAGCATGTATATACTGTAACAGTAGCACTTAGCCTTATATACTGCTTCTGTGCTTTACAGTCCTCTCTAGGCGGTTAACATATGTCAGCATATGGCAATTCCAACTGTCCGGGGAGTAGGCAGAGATGGTAGGGGGCAGCGTTTCTCCTTGGGGTTGGTGAAGCGGGGCCGCTGGTTACGGGCGGTCCCCCGCCCCAACCCTCTGCCCCCTTTTCAGGGACTAGGTGGTTGTGGTTCGCTGTGCCGGGGTCTTGGGCTGATGTTTTGTAACGCCAGGTCCGTTGTCAACAAGGCCCCCCTCATACACGATCTGGTGTCGGAGGGGGACCCGGACCTGGTGGGAATCACGGAGACCTGGTTGGGCACCGAGGGGGGGCTGCCCCTGGTTGATATGTGCCCACAGGGTTTCCGTGTATTCCATCAGCCTCGGACCACTGGCAGGGGTGGTGGGGTAGCAATCATGGTTAGGGAAAGTCTTAAGCCGACTGAGACCACTGTTCCTCAGACGACAGGTTGCGAGACCCTCCTCGTGAAGTGGGGTCCTGGGAGGCAGTTGGGCTTGCT
>JAPKID020005003.1:0-11366 GCA_026931265.2 Tropidonophis doriae | reverse complement strand
AAATATTATTTTTGGTGGACTGTTTCCCCCCCTTCCTCTAACCCCCATGTACACACCAAGACGCACTAACATCCACATGCTTATTTTTAGATCAATAGCAAGACCGAAGAAATTTCAACATTTTTCAAAGGTCTCTTTTCAAAGGTCTCCAATGCTCCAGTAACTTAATATATTTCTCCAATTTGTTTTCTAACCTTACAAAAATGTTATTCTTTGGAGACCGTCTCCTATCTTATGTTATGCATATATTATTTGCTGTAAAAGATTAATGAGCCAGCAGAAGCAATTTCTAATAGAGTCCCTTGGTTTTCTCTCCTGTCTCCTAAAGATACACACCAATGGATCTGCAACATGTTCTTGGCATAAAGGATGGGGAGGGGTGGGGGGAGAAAGTAACAAAACCCAAGCCTTTCAAAACAATTTCTCCTCCCTTTGCTTTGCCAGTTGGATAGACTGGACTAACTAATCCATATGTATTTGTCAACCATTTTTGAGGAAGGCCTGTTACTTTCAGGAATTAACCAGTTATTTTAACCTGTACATATTTTAAGGTAAGATCAGCGCACAAAAATAGAGATTAGGGGAGGGCTGCTGTGGCTTTGCACGGGTTCGGGCCATCCTCTAGCTAGGATTCTGCCCAGTTTGGGGAACCCCAAATGACGCCCCTGGCTGGCTCCTCCCACCACCACCCTCCCAGGAATCTCCCCATGGCCCTTGCATCATGCAAGGTAAGTGCATGTTGATGCGCGGAGGCTCAGGAAGGGCAAAAACGGGCCTACCAGAGCTTCTGGAAGTCTGAAACAGGCCTGTTTCTAGCCTCCGGAGGACCTCCAGAGCAGGGGGAAGCAGATTTTGTCCTCCTGGAGGCTCGAGAAAAGCCTCCAGAGGCTGGGGAGGGCGAAAAATGGGCCTACTAGAAATTCCAGAAGTCCAGAAACTAAGACCACTAAGTGGCATTGAAGAGATTACTCTGCTGCTATATAATGGTCCATCTGCATATTTATTTATAGTGCAGATTCTAGTGCCTTAAATAAGAGCAGTTTATTCAGATCTTCTTTGTATGGAATGAAGTTCTCTGAATACCACTGGAGAGTTACTGTAGTAAGATTTGAGGATATTACCTACATAAAATTTACCGTAGTAATACTGAGTAAACTGTATTCCTGGCTATATAGGAAGATTACACCACTAATTCGGTTCTGGTTATCAGAAACTATATAACTATGCTGCCAGCAGTTCAACAGTTTGATTCTCACCAGGCGCAAGATTGACTCAGCCTTCCATCCTTCCAAGGACAGTAAAATGAGGACTCAGATTGTTGGGGCAATTTACTGGCTCTGTAAACTGCTTAGAGAGAGATTATATACCACTGTGAAGTGGTATAAAAGTCTAAATGGTATTGCTAAGTGCTATAAAACTACCCTCCCAAGTATTAAAAGAGGATGAAATATGAAGGACTAGCATAGTTAAACTAAGCAAAATTAATATTTTCCATTTTTCAAGCCACTTATAACCTATAGCTGTTATCTGAGTTCTTTATATATTCCGCTTCCTAGTGATGTTAGATCTGTAGGTCATTGAGGCAGGGTCTTATCTGCACCGGCACCTTTATTATGAAACTTCTTCCCTAAGGAGATTAAATTGATCCTCTTTCCTATGCTTTAGGCAGTCAGCAAAAATAATTATGGTTTAGTGAACTTTGAATGATTTCAGTATGGTTCTTTAGTTACCCGGGATATATTTGCTGCTGTGTGAATTTATTTCTGAAATAAATTCGGATTTTTATTTTTATTTATTATTTAGTCAGTTGTGTGGCCACTTGAGCATCTGGTAGATGGATGGGCAATTCATAAACAGGTCTATAAATAAATTATAAATAATAAAATGGAAATGTCTAATTCTGCTCTCTTTTATTGCTACATTGCTTCTCCCATGTTGAGGCAGCTTGGAAAATTAATAAAATACAATAATAAAATCCAATTAAAAATGAAACTACACATCGTTTCACTAAAATTGCAATGCAAACACATCCAATTAAAACAAGGTCATAATCAGCCAGTACTACATTAGCTTCCAAATATCTTTCTAACAAAGGTGGGTTTTGTTTTACATGGTTTTAGGATAACTGTGCATTGTGCACAAAATGAATTGACACCTGAAAATTCATCCTGCAGTCTAGCAATAGCAACTGACGTGACCCTTCTTTAGCTACAGACAAACTGAAATGCCCCCATCCCCGACGAGAAGACAAAGGAAAATGTAATTTGCATAACATTTGCATGTACTGATTTATATGTAGATGTGCAAAGTTAAAAATAATGACTATAATTTTAATAGAAATGAAATGCTCCAGTGTATGTTTAGCTCTCAATCCAGGTACTAATAAAATCACAGAATATAGGAGATCCTAGAAATAATTTAATCCATTCCCTTATCTAGTGCAGGAATTCTTTACTACAACTACCGTATGGATATCCACCTCTGTTTAAAAACCTTCACTGAAGGAAAAATCACCACTTTCCAAGATAGTCTGTTTGATTGTTGAACAGCATTTGCTGTTATAACCAATTTTCTGATGTGCAATTGAAATCTACTTTGGTGCAAATTAAACCCATTGCTTTTGATCTTTTCTCCTAAAATAACTCCAATATCCTTCTAAGCGATACCTTGCCAGATATTTAAGATAGTTTTCATGTATTCCTACAGTCTTCGCCAAGCTAACCCATATTCAACAATGTCAATTGTTTCTGCTTTTTTTCATTCCAATATGTTATCATGTTGGTAGTTTTCCTTTGGACATGCTCCAGTTTGCCAATTGCCATTCAACATTCTTTGCCCAAATGTAGGGGTGATCTCGCCAACTCAGAGTAGAAAATAATGAATTTGACATTATATTTCTGCTGATGCAGACTAATTTGCTTTTTTTTTCAGCCACATTACACTCTTGACTTAGGTCTATGGAGATTCTCAATCATCTAATTCATGGTTGTCCTAAAGGTGCTTTTACCAAAAGGCAAGGGGACATTCTTGTAGAGATAGCGGAAAGGTTACAGACAAGCATGCGCAGCACACTGCCACGACCTCAGTGACTGGTTACCTCAGATGTCTTTGAGCTCACCTAATTAGCAGTGCCAGGCATCTCCAGGAACTATCTAGATATGTGAGACTCTACCCTGATGAACCCTGTTATGACTGAACTCCGAATCTATCACTTTCTTGCTATCCACCAAGAACCTTTCTTCAATAACGTCTCCTATCTAGTAGGATTTCCATGCACACACACACACACACACACACACACACACACACACCTGTCATCATTGATTTATGTCTTTTATTTTTCCTACCCAAATTCAAGGATTGACATTTATCCATGTAGAAATCCATTTTAGTTACCCCCTAATGTTCCAATTTCAAGGGTTTTGATATCTTGATACTCTACTTACAGAGTTTTACTGTCCTCTCTGTTTTTGTGTAGTTTACAAATTTGATAATATTTTTAAACTCACATCCACATCATTCATAAATCCACTGAACAACAACAAAGCCAAGAATGAGTACTTCTATCCAGATTGACTCAACCTCCAATCCTACCAAGGTCAGTAAAATGAGGATCCATATTGTTGGGGGCAAGATGCTAACATTGCTTAGAGAGTGCTGGAAAGTGCAATGAGCTGTAATACAAGTGCTATTGCTATTATTCTTAATAAACCTCTGCTTGCTCCTGCAATGCAGTGCTCTTTCCATCCAAAGGTTCACAAACTAACTGCTTAATTCTTATTTCAGAATTTTGGCTGACAGTTGACTGTCTGCAGTTATTCAAGGTTTAAATTAATATTTGAAATAGAAAGATTATCTCCCAATAAGCCTTCTAAATAAAATTACACATTAACGTTTGCAACAGAAAGGTTTATTCCGGACTGCTTTGGGTTGAATTTCTCATATTCACTGTTCCTCTAATGTTGCACCTTCCAAATTTTCACTTGGAATACATTTTAAATAAAAAGGTCCTAGGTTATGTAGAGCAATCAACACTCAGGGATATTACAGACTATGCTTCAAAACGATCCTGCTCCCTTTCTCATCTTTGAGGAAATTTGAGGCACACCTCAACAATTTAATTTTTTTGTTCCTTAGAATAGGGGTGTCCAATCTTGGCAACTTTAAGACTTGTGACTTCAACTCCCAAAATATACCCCCCCCTCCCAGCATCAGTGAAGATGCTACCTAGTTTGGGTAATGAAACGTCCACAAAGAAAACAACCAAGCTCAGAAAGCACCACGCCTCCCTCATTTCAACCCTGAGCTACAAATATTCTCCTTTATTGGTCTGAGAAGTGATTATTTCTGCAGATGCTGAAAACCAGCTAGAAATTGCCAAGGTGTAGGTCCTCCACAGAGAATTTTAGGCGATTAATAAGATTGGCCCAGCTGATCTCAGCATCCTCACGGAGAACTCTGTCTAGAGATACATGATCTCTAAGGTAACCAGATCCCAAGCCATGCAGGGCTTCTCAGATAGTATTACACAAATAATACTGAACATTTTCCTCCTGTAATAAGAGAAAACTTAAGGTGTGTCCTTTCCATGGCTCCTTCTGATTAGAGAGCAGATGGCAATCATTCTGCATTGGATGGAGGCCTCCGGCTGCCATTCCTAAATATCATTCTGGCTTCCCAAGAAGACAGTTCTGAAGGATGTCCCAAGATTCTGATGACCCACTTAACTCCACTGCATTTGGCTCATTTAAAAAAAAAAGTTGCTGGCTGGCAGAACAGGAGACAACAAAATGAGCAGGTGTGCTAGGCAGTCTCTGTAGACCACAAAGCACTTGGGGAAGCTTCCACTTAGATCTGCTAAGTAGAACATTCTTTTTTCAGGAGTGAGCTGTCTGAATACAGGGTTTTGTTTTGCTACAACTTTATTTTCAGTAGAGGTTTGTAATCAAACTCCAATCTAGGGCTGCACAGTCTGCGATATTATCCCACTACAAGATCTAGCTAAGATTGCACATCCCGAGATTGAAGTATTGGACTAATTGGGGAGATCCAAGTTCCCTACTCAATCTAAAGTTCTTCACAAGATTGTTGTGAAGACAAAACTGAAAGGGTTGATGTGTTCACATCCTTGAACTCCTCAGGAAAAAGTAGAATATAAACCAGTGGTGAAATTCAATTTTTTTTTACAACTGGTTCTGTGAGTGTGGCTTGGTGGGCATGGCAGGGAAAGGATACTGCAAAATCTCCATTCCCACCCCACTCCTGGGGGAAGGATAATGCTAAATCTCCATTTCACCCTACTCTGGGGCCAGCCAGAGGTGGTATTTGCTGGTTCTCTGACCTACTCAAAATTTCCACTACCAGTTTTTCAGAACCTGCTGAATTTCACCCTGATATAAACATAAGAAAAACCTCTCATTTGATTACAAACTTTTATTGAAAATAAAGAACAGCAAAAGAAAACTCTGTATCCAGACTTAATGGAAACGTCATTACATACATAATTCTATGTTTGTCTACCTTTTCAAATAGGCAAGGTTAGGAGTCTTCGATTGTTTAATTTGATTAAGGTATTGCACAGAATCCTGGAAACCTTTCAAAGCCAGTCTCTGCTTTCACGTATATCTGATACAATCAAGGCAGAGTTGGTTTGAATTTCCTTCTCATGCTTTCTACTTTCCCAGATGCATGTGTTTCTGTAATGGCTGGGCATGCCACGTCTCTCTTCTCTGAGTAAAACCTACATCTCATTGTAAACTTGTAAATTTAATTCAATGTAAACTCAACTTAAATTTCATTTTATGCTGATCTTACCTAGTTTGGGAATATAAGCTCCAGCATGACACACAAAAGATCAAATATAGTTCTTGAGTCTTTAGTATTTTGTATCCTGTTTCCCTCAAAATAAGACCTCCCCGAAAATATTGCAACACAGCAGCAACCTTGAGGTGCCCGCGCTTGCTGCCTTCTGCACCTCAAAATTAATAAGACCTCCCCCCAAATAAGGCCAAATGCTTATTTCAAGGGTGAAAATAAGACCCTGTCTTATTTTCGGAGAAACACAGTCCTTATCTTCACAGGTATCTGTAGGAAAGGCAAATGATGAAGCATGTGATAACATGGCATGCAAATTCCACAATTTAGGTATTTGCATCCAATATCAAGTTTGTAATGGCAAGATGCATTCTGAAGTCCCCATGTACATGTCATTTCCCCATCATTTTGGGTTTTGGGGAATGCCTCTCCCTATACTCTAACTACTACTCTATACTTAAATGCCGTATTACAGGTCTTGATTCTGCTATAATAGACGACCCATCAAATTATAAGGGAGGTGCTTTTCCCAGGCAATATTTCTCCAGGGGTTTTATTTTCCTTGTCTTAACAATATCTGAAATAATTTTACATATCCAAAGAATGCCAGAATGCAAAGCTAGCTTTATCCCTGTTCATAATCTTACCACTCTGTGCTCTATGTGGGAGAAAGTTTGTGTGGCCATGTATGCATACACATGTGTATAAACATAAATATTTTGTTGGATACATTGAAAGCTGTACATAAGCACATTATTTCCGTCTCTGAGGGGTAGGTGGTGCCCAATTGGCATGGCTGGAGATGCCAGGATCTAAATCTGAGAAATTTTATAGAATGTTCCCAGATGTACCATGGAGATCAGTGTGACATCAGAAAACTAAAGAAGATGTGTGCAGTAATACCACTGAATTGTCCATGGTACTGGTACAGTGTTCATTATATACATTTAAATATTTAACCTGGTTTAGATGTGTTGTAGACTGCTCACAGTCAATAATGATTTGTGTGCCAAGTTAGTAAATAAAATTAATATCACAACTGCCAGTCAAGCTTTTGCTGGCAAAAAAAAAAAATCCCAGAATTTCCAGCAATAGCATCTGGTAGTTCAAATATGAGCTGGGAATGCTTTTCCATTGATTGGTTGGTTGATTGATTGATTGATTGATTGATTGATTGATTAGCCCTTGGGTTCCATGCAGTTACAGAAACAAATCATTACTAAAATTTGATAAAAGTAATTTAAAATGGAATTGGATAAAATATAGTTTAAAATGAAATTGGAATAAAATACAGTCTAAAATGAAATTGGAATACAATACAATTGTAAAGATAAACTTTGATAAAATTATATTTCGATGTCACCCCTACAATCTATCCCAGTCAGTCCCACATAGCATCTGGTAGTTTAAATATGCACTGGGAATTTTTTTCCCTTTAGCACACAGGAGACTGAATCATAGTGAACCTGGGTAATCCTTGTAAGAAAGCAATTGCAAGTGCAAAACAAAAATGCTTTAGGTTATCCATACTTTACGCTAGTAGAGAAGTGGTGGCGAATGTGATGCAGCAGGTAATGAATTCATTTCTCAGATACAAGTATGTAGCTGTGATAGCGGTAATCATCAGTTTTTAACACAGGTAAAGCATAACCATCTTTCTCACATGCTTCTGTGCTAGTAGACTGGAAACACAATTGCTTCTTGAAGGGGGTGGGGGTGGGATCATAGACAACTCTCTTAAAAGATAGACCCACTACAAGGAGCAGATAATAAAGAAGATATATAACTTTTATTTTTCAGAGAGTGGAGCAATGCCTTATCTCTGGACAGATATCCAATTGCTCCAAAGACACACTGGAGCTAAGAATATAAAATATAAAACTAAATAAAGATCCACGCTAGGAACTCATTTGATCCTTATGTCTTGCTATTTGTTATAACTGTTGAAAAGTTACACACACACACACACACACACACACACACACACACAGACACACACACACACACACACAGAGAAGAATAAACATTATGAGAAATGGCAGCTGACAGTTTTTCACAAATGCATTTTATCATTTTAACTTGTCCTATGAAAAACCAAATGTGGGTGGACTCTGTCAGCAAATATATATTTTCTCTTTCATAAGACAAAGAAAATGCATATCTTGTTGGGGCATTCTTTCATTATATCATTGGCTACATCAAAACTGCAATTTCTAATGTGTGTGTAAAAATAATAAGTGAAGGTTTAGAATAATCAGTTCATTATTAAGAGAAGAGGAAAGTATATTCCACGTTGAATGAACCATCAACATTCCAAGGATGGGTGTTTTTTTTTTTTAAATCTCCTTTATTTCATATGATGTGATAATATATAGTTGGTATATACAAGCCATTTAGAAACATGGATAATACATGTGATTTCTAGGCTTAATTCACGCACCAAACATAGCAATATCTAGATGTTGGCTAGGTCTGTACACATCCAGCCATTATGGGTTATAAATTATGATTTATGCCTCACTGGATTGTATGAAACCAACAATTGTGGTATATTCAGTATATCAGGTCATAGCAGTTAAGTCTAGTGGTTATGGCACCAGGCTATAAACTGGGAGTTCATCCTGCCTTAGCCAAGGAATCAGCTGAGTTTTGGGGGGCCAGTAACTATCTCTCAGCCCAACCCACTTCATAAGGTTGTTGTTGTGGGAAAAATAGGAGGAAGGTATGTTGGCTATGTTCTCCGTCTTGAGCTATTTTTAAAAATAATAAGAGGAGAGGAAGCATCTGAATTTTGATCACATGACCATGGGGATGCTGCAAAGTGTGAAAAACAATAATCAGCAGAGGTGGGTTCATACTGGTTCGGCCCAGTTTGGACGAACTGGTAGTGGTATGGTGGCCTGGGTCTCTGGAACCTGCAACAACCCAAGCCTGTCACATCCCCAAACCAGTTCCCCGGTTGTCACTGTCACCGCCACCATCTTGCTTTTGGGTTCTGTGCATGCGCAGAACAATTTTAATTGATCTGCACATGTGTATGCACACGCACAAACCGGCAGTAAAGCTGGCGGTAACCCACTCCTGATCATAGATCACTTTTTTCAGTGCTGTTGTAACTTTGAATGGTTACTAAATGAACTGTTGTAAGTTGAGGCCTTATCTGTCTTTGAAGTTGAAGTCTATTCATAGGTAAAACATTGCATGGCATTCACAAATAAAGCCAGGCAGTGCTCAACTCCCAGCAAAGATAAACCCATTCTCAGGGTTCTATCATGTTACTAAAGTCATGCTGTAATTGTTTCACTCTTGGTTTAATTATAGTTTTAAAAATTATCCTGCAGTTATTGGCAGCTGGGTACCTGGCACTGTCATAGCATGTCCACCAGTGTTGGTACTTCATGCACACCAGCTTGGAAGAGACATGGTTTCCATGCAATGTTTTCCATACAGCAGTCAGCTCTTAGCACAAAAACAATCCACAATGGCTTTAGGTAAGTCACAATTCTTCCCTTGGGTTCAAAATCTTAGGAGCATTGATACCTTGTTTACATCAGCAGGGAATATTGTTTGTAAGACAGTTGTTCCAGAGATGTTTTCTGAATAAAACAAAACCTTTTAAGAGAAGCTCTTCAAATACTTTTCTTAAAAAAAAAAAAAAGATTGGGCTTTATTTCTGTTCGCTATATAAATCTGAAGTGAGCTTGCTCAATGGCTTTTATCAATATTAAATCAAAAAGTAGCGAACAGAATCTCTGATTAATCAATGCTGGGAACGAAGAATGCCTTCAAGGCTCTTCTTGCATTGTCTTTGGATTTTTCCAGGACTGATGAACTTCATTTTCCCTACAGAATAGCATAGAACAGACGAAAGGAATGCTCTGCATACAGTTTTCTCATTAGGGTCTGCTATTATCAAGCTATCTTTGTTGGCCTGAAAACATAAAAACCCCGGGCTGTGGTATTTACCTAGGGAGTAGGGGGAAGACTATTAGCAGTTTCTCTTGAGCTCTTCTTTAGTGAAGACGGGGAAATATTTTTAGTTTATTTGAATCATATAAATGCATTTACATGATTCAAATAAACTAAAAATATTTCTTCTGAATTTGAAAAAGAGAAATTGTGAACCACTTTAAAAAATAATCATTGCTGACTAAGTCTAAGTAATTCTTTCCTCCAGCCCTTCTATAATTTGATTTTTGTAGTTTAACAAAAGTGCATTATTCTTCCGCATGTCTCCAACACCAGACATTTCCTAGAAGGGAATAAACAACAACCTGTTCACACATATAGCCATTTCCAATATGACCCACACAGTGGTTGGTTCCCGGTCCCATTGCAACCGGTACAGTTGCAATGGGGCCTGGTGTCCTCCACATGAGCACACACAGAGCGTGTGCACATGTGCACAGGGCGTGCATGTGTCTTACTATCCAGTGATGCCTCCATGATGCTCCAGCTGCTTGGCGGAGGGTCGCACAGGTGCTGTATGCACCATGCACATGTGTGGAAGCGCTGAAAAGTTTAAAGACAGGTAAGAAGGGAAGGCGGGTGGATGGGCCGTCTGTACCCAGCGCTCCGGGCAGGCACCGGGTATGCCCATACTGGAGCATACTGCCTGCAACCCACCCCTGGACCCACAGAACTCTACCTGGGGAGACTGAAAGCATAAAACCACAGCTCAAATGCATCAGGGATAATTCTTCTATATTTCTAAGGTACTGCAGAATGGAAGGACTGGTGACAGTAATCAATATCTAGGAAAATGCCTTAGCTGAGTAGCTTTCTCCTGTGGAAAAAGAAGATCTTGGCCCCCATTTTGTGGACGCCTGTCTTTCCTTCTTCAAAGACATCCTGTTCCAATCCTCTCTTCCTCGTCCCTCACCTTTTGCCCAACCAAGGTCAAACTGGAGGATTTGGGTCAGTGGTGTGATTCAACTGGTCCAACAACTGTTCGCTGAGCGTGTGCTTTGCGCAAGCAGTGGTTTTAAACAAAGCTAAAAAATGTACCTTCTACAGCAGTTGAGGCATGCCGAAGCAGCTGAGGTGCGACAATTGATTCTGCCATGCCTATTAGCTGGGCTAAAAAACAAGGAAATATAGGTGAGTATAGCCCAGGGGAAAGTGGGTGGGCCTATCCTGAAGGTTGGAGCAAACCGGTTCAATCTCCGCTAATCTTCAGAGCTACCGATATGCCCGAACTTGGCCAAACTGGTAGAATCCCCCCCCCCCCCTGATTTGGGTGCACAGGACAGAAATTTAATTCTAGGCAGGAATTTCTAATCAGCCCTTTTGTTATGGACCAGTTATGGACCATTGCCAATTAGTGGCAATGAATAATTAACTTTATTGTCAATTTTCAATAATGACAGCTTTGTCTCTTGATCAGAGGTCTGGAAATCTATATAAATACAAATGTGACTATGAGTTTGTTCAAAACAGGTAATCTCCGAAAGTACTGCACTGATTGCTTCAAGGTTTTCACACAATGTTCCTTACAAATACGGCACCAATGATATATATAGATTGTGTAGATGTCACACCTGTGCCAGGTA